>JAHRHZ010000119.1:713440-819947 GCA_024137785.1 Ginglymostoma cirratum | reverse complement strand
CAAGCTTTCCTGCTCCAATGATGCTGCTTGGCCTGCTGTGTTCATCCAGCCCCACACCTTGTTATCTCGGATTCTCCAGAATCTGCAGTACCTTTTATCTCTGGTATAATGTGGTCAAGGTGGTATATGGCATGCTTGCCTTCATAGGTCAGGGCACAGAGTAGAAAAACTGGCAAGTTATGTTGCAGCTGTATAGAACTTCAGTTAGGCTACATTTGCAATACTGTGTACAGTTCAGGATGCCATAATACCAGAAGGATGTGGAGGCTTTGTAGAGGGTATGGCAATCTCAGGCAATTCCTTGACTGGTCTGTTGGACTGATCTTCCAAGCTTAGCAGAAATCCTGGAATTCCAAGAATGTTTACTAAATTATTTTCTTGAACATATGTTGAGGAACCGATTAAAGTTTGGGTTATTTTAGATTTAGCATTGTGCAATTAGTAAAAGCTAATCAATAATCTTGTTGTAAAGGAGCCATTAGGGAACTGTGACCATGATGTGACGCATTTTACATTCCGTTCAAAATTGATATTGTTTAATCTAAACAAAGGAAGTTACATTGAGGAAAGTTGGCTATAATAGACTGGAAACAGTAAAAGGCAATAGGTGGCACTGAAAGAATTAATACATGACCAGAAACTGAACTGGTCATACAAATACTGTGTCTACAAGCGCAGGTCAGAGGCTCGGAATTCTTCAGCAAAGAATTTATCTTTTGTTGCACAATAACTATCCATCACAAGTCATAAGTTAAGGGTGTGATGAGAAATTCATCACAGCCTGGAGGAACGCAGCTCCAACAACACTCAAAAAAATGCACACCATCGGGGCAAAGCAATTCACTTGACTGCTACTCCATTCACCACCTTTAACATTAACTTCCTTCACCAGTGATGCACAATAGCAACAGCACATACCATCCGCAGATGATTTGACGTACCTCACCAAGGTTATTCCAATAGCACCTTCCAAACTCATGATCATTATCACCTAGAAGGACAAAGACAGCAGATACATGCAAGTTCCCCTCCAAGCCATACACCATCCTGATTTGGAACTATATCGCCAATATTGCTTGGTTGAAATCCTGGAATCCAGCACTGTGGATGTCCCCACAGCTAATAACTGCAACAACTCAAAAGGCAACTCATCACCATTGTCTTGAGGGCAATTACAAATAGGCATGGCCAGTGACATCCAAATGCCATGAATGTTTCAAAAATAACTTATCAGGAATACTATAGAACCAGGTGACCAGCAAGAATAAGAAATTAAATGAAATTTGTACCGGTTAAAATTAAAAATGTCCTGGATAAATTAAACTGACTGAAAGATCATAAATCCCTGAACCTGATGATCTACATTGCAGAATGTTGAAAAAGGTAGCTATACAGATAATGGACGTATTGGTGATCACCTTCCACAATCCCATATATTCTGGAACAGTTCCTGCAGATTGGAAGATAGCAAATGTAACACAATTACTTAATAAAGGAAGGAGAGAAAACAGGGAACTAAAAATCTGGCAAACTGACATCAATGGTAGAGAAAAATGCTGAAACCTATTACAAAGGTTGCAATAACTGGCCACTTCAAAATAATGATAAGTTTGGACAGAGTCAATATGGATATTTTTGAAAGGGAAATCAGCTTTGACAAACACGTTAAGTTTTTTGATGATATACAGGGCAGAATAGATAAAATGGAATTAATGGAGATGGTTTACTTGGACTTTCAGAAGGCTTTCTCGTACGAAACATTAGTAAGCAAATAATTTATACAAAATACAAACAGCAACAGATCCTTGCAAAATCCTACTGGACACAGTCTTTCAGTTACAAAAACACACCTCAAACCACTCTGTTTCTTGCCACAGCCAATTCAGTATCCAATTAGCCAAATTTCCTTGGATCTCATGGGCTCTTACCTTCACTATCAGTCTCCCATGTCAGACCTTATCAAAACATTGCTGAGGCCCAAGTAGGCTACATCAAAAGCATTGCCCTCATCTACACTTCTGGTCACTTCTTCAACAAAAAAAAAATCAATTAAGTTTGTCAGAGACATGACCTCCCCTTAACAAAAACATGCTGACTGTCCTTGATTAATCCTTGTCTGAACAGGTTGATCAAATAAAAATTTATAATGGCATGCAATGAAAATTAGTTCATGGACAGAAAGCAGACAGTAAACAGGACATTTTCAGGTTTGCATGCACCAGTGAAGCGCCCTAAAGATCAATGCGTGGGTTGCAACAATTCACACTCCACATCAATCATTTGGACGTGGGGGGTCAATTTTAATATTTCAAAGTTTGCTGATGGCTCAACACTAGATGGAAGCATGAGTTGTAAGGAAAATGCAAAGAGGCTTCAAGGGGATTTCCAAAATCTAAGTGAGTGAGAAAAGCAAAAGCATGATGAGTGGAAGACAATGTGGAAAAAACTAAAGTTAACCACCTTGATGAGAATCAAAATGCAGAGTATTTCTAAATGGTGACAGATTGAGAAGTGTTGATGTCCAAAGGGATCTCTGTGTCTGGTATTCAGAGTCACTAAAAGCTCACATGTAGGAACAGCAAACAATTAGGACAGCAAATAGTATCTTAGTCATAATTGCTAGAGAGTTGGAGTACAGGAATAAAGATCAGCCATGATTTTACTGAATGATGGAGCTGGCCACCTGTTCCTATTCGTTATGGTCTTATAGCCTTAAGATATCTTGGTTCAAGTGCATACAGCTTGAAGAGAATGTACCTGGAATGCACAGTTTTGCTCTCCTTACCTAAGAAAGGATATACTTGTTATAAAGAAGTGGAATAAAAGTTAAACCAGACTCCTCTCTGTTTTGGCAATAAGATCTCGTGGTCTCGTGAAACATACAAAATACTTACAAGGCTCAACAGGGTAGATACAGAAAGGATGTTTCCCTTGGGGGAACTAGAATCAGAGAAACATCCTCATAGTGAGAGATAGTCATTTTGCATTGCAATGAAGAGTAATTTCTTCACTTAAGAGGGTAGTGAATCTTTGGGATTCTCAACCCCAAAGGACATTGAAGTTTCAGTCACCATGTATATTCCAGACAGATCGATCAGTTTTGAAATGACATCAGATATGAGGATAATACCAATAATGACATTGAGGTAAAAGATCAGCCATGATCTTAACAAATAACAGAGCAAGGTTGAAGAGCGGAGTAGCCTACTCCTTTTCCTACTTCCTATGTTCCGAAATCCCCAGATATCTGTCAGAAGGCCATCACATTATCAATTGGATTGGGTGTGCCTCTGTTTTGTTTACTTCTTTGCTTGCAGCCGAGTAGTACAGGAAATTTTTTTATTAACCGGCACCTATGGGACCAGCTGTGTGCCGGATGATCGAATATTCCAGTTGATCAGGAGGTCCACATCATCAATGTAAAACACACACTAAGTAACAGAAGCGTAATACAGGGGATATACACATCACTGTTATACTTTATTTACAGCATAAATCACTTAAATAATAATGCAGGATAACAAGGTGCAGAGCTGGATGAACACAGCAGGCCAAGCAGCATCAGAGGAGCAGGGAGGCTGACGTTTCGGGCCGAGACCCTTCTTCAGAAATGGGGGAGGGGAAGGGGATTCTGAAATAAATAGGGAGAGAGGGGGAGGCGGACAGAAGATGGATAGAGGAGAATATAGGTGGAGAGGAGACAGACCGGTCAAAGAAGCCGGGATGGAGCCAGTAAAGGTTAGTGCAGGTGGGGAGGTAGGGAGGAGATAGGTCAGTCCAGGGAGGATGGACAGGTTAAGGGGACGGGATGAGGTTAGGAAGTAGGAGATGGGAGTAGGGCTTGAGGTGGGAGGAGAGGATAGGTGGGAGGAAGGACAGGTTAGGGAGGTGGGGACAAGCTGGGCTGGTTTGGGGATGCGACAGAGGGAGGGGAGATCTTGAAGCTTGTGAAGTCCACATTGATATCATTGGGCTGCAGGGTTCCCAAGCGGAATATGAATTGCTGTTCCTGCAACCTTCAGGTAGCATCGTTTTGGCACTGCAGGAGGCCCAGGATGGACATGTCGTCTGTGGAATGGGAGGGGGAGTTGAAATGGTTCGCGACTGGGAGGTGCAGTTGTTTAGTGCAAACCGTGTTCTGCAAAGCGGTCCCCAAGCCTCCGCTTGGTTTCCCCGATGTAGAGGAGGCGATAACGGGAACAGCAGATGCAGTATACCACATTGGCAGATGGGCAGGTGAACATCTGCTTGATGTGGAAAGTCTTCTTGGGGCCTGGGATGGGGCTGAGGGGGGTGGTGTAGGGGCAGGTGTAGCACTTGCTGCGGTTGCAGGGAAAAGTGCCAGGTGAGGTGGGGCTGGAGGGGAGTGCGGAGCAGAAAAGGGAGTCACGGAGACAGTGGTCCCTCCGGAAAGCAGATAAGGGTGGGGACGGAAAAATGTCTTTGGTGGTCTGCTCCTCTGATGCTGCTTGGCCTGCTGTGTTCATCCAGCTCGACACCTTGTTATCTCAGATTCTCCAGCATCTGCAGTTCCTACTATCCCTAAATAATAATGCAACTTTGTTTTAAATAACACTTACCAGCAGAGACCCTTACTCACACCCTCAACTTACTACTCAGACGTCATGGAGATCATAAGGTGCAGGTTAAAACAAAGTTTGCTGTATGTCTAGTTTTACTTCCATTAGTCATGTCCACCACGTAACAGTCTGAGTTACATAGAACAATACAGGGCAGAACAGGCCCTTCGGCCCTCGATGTTGTGCAGCCCTGTGAACTAATCTAAGCCCATCCCTCTACACTATCCCATCATCATCCATATGCTTATCCAAGGACTGTTCAAATGCCCCTAATGTGGCTGAGCTAACTACATTAGCAGGCAGGGCATTCCACGCCCTTACCACTCTCTGAGTAAAGAACCTGCCTCTGACATCTGTCTTAAATCTATCACCCCTCAATTTGCAGCTATGCCCCCTCATACTAGCCGATGTCATCATCCTAGGAAAAAGACTCTCACTGTCCACCCTATCTCATCCTCTGATCATTTTGTAGGTCTCTATTAAATCCCCTCTTAGCCTTCTTCTCTCCAATGAGAACAGACCCAAGTCCCTCAGCCTTTCCTCATAAGACCTTCGCTCCAGACCAGGCAACATCCTGGTAAATCTCCTCTGTACCTTTTCCAATTCTTCCACATCCTTCCTGTAATGGGACGACCAGAACTGTACGCAGTATTCCAAGTGAGGCCGCACTAGCGTTTTGTACAATTGCAGCATGACATCACGGCTCTGGAACTCAGTCCCTCTACCAATGAAACCTAACACACCGTATGCCTTCTTAACAGCACTATCAACCTGGGTGGCAACTTTCAGGGATCTATGTACCTGGACACCAAGATCCCTCTGCACATCCACACTACCAAGAATCTTTCCATTGACCCAGTATTCTGCCTTCCTATTATTCTTCCCAAAGTGCATCACCTCACATTTATCTGCATTGAACTCCATTTGCCACCTTTCAGCCCAATTCTGCAGTTTATCCAAGTCTCCCTGCAACCTGCAACATTCTTCCACACTGTCCACCACTCCACCGACTTTAGTGTCATCTGCAAACTTACTAACCCATCCACCTATGTCTGCGTCCAAGTCATTTATAAAAATGACAAACAGCAGTGGTCCCAAAACAGATCCTTGTGGCACACCACTAGTAACCGGACTCCAGGCTGAATATTTTCCATCAACCACCACTCTTTGCCTTCTTTCAGAAAGCCAGTTTCTAATCCAAACTGCTAAGTCTCCCTCAATCCCATGCCTCCGCATTTTCTCCAATAGCCTACCATGTGGAACCTTATCAAAGGCTTTACTGAAGTCCATGTACACCACGTCAACTGTCCTACCCTCATCCACGTGCTTGGTCACCTTCTCAAAAAACTCAATGAAGTTTGTGAGACACGACCTGCCCTTGACGAATCCATGTTGACTATCTCCAATCAAATTGTTGCTTGCTAGATGATTATAAATCCTATCTCTTATAATCCTTTCCAAAACTTTTCCTACAACAGATATAAGGCTCACTGGTCTATAATTACCTGGGTCATCTCTACTGCCCTTCTTGAACAAGAGCACAACATTTGCAATCCTCCAGTCATCTGGTAGTAAACCTGTAGACAATGACGACTCAAAGATCAAGGCCAAAGGCTCCGCCTTCTCCTCCCTAGCTTCCCAGAGAATTCTTGGAAAAATCCCATCCGGCCCAGGGGATTAATCTACCTTCACACCTTCTAGGATTGATAACACCTCCTCCTTACTAACCTCAATCCTTTCAAGTCAAATAGCCCATATCTCAGACTTTTCCTCTACAATATTCTCCTTTTCCCGAGTGAAAACAGATGAGAAGTATTTGTTTAGCACCTCTCCGATCTCCACAGGGTCCACACACAACTTCCCACTTCTGTCTTTGACTGGCCCTACTCTTACCCTAGTCATCCTTTTATTCCCCACATACCTATAGAAAGCTTTCGGGTTCTCCTTAATTCCACCTGCTAATGACTGCTCATGTCCCCTCCTTGTTCTTCTTAACTCTCTCTTTAAATCCTTCCTAGCTAATCTGTAACTCTCCATCGCCTCATCTGAACCATCTCGTCTCAATGTCACATAAGCCTCCCTCTTCCGCTTAACAAGAGATACAATTTCTTTTGTAAACCAAGGTTCCCTTACCTTATCACTTCCTCCCTACCTGACAGGGACATACCTATCAAGGACATGCAATATCTATTCCTTAAACCAGCTCCACATTTCGATTGTCCCCATCCCCTGCATTTTGCTACCCCATTCTATCCCTCCTAAGTCTTGCCTAATCATATTATAATTGCCTTTCCCCCATCTATAACTCTTGCCCAGTGGCATGTTCCTATCCCTTTCCATCGCTAAACTAAATGTAACCGAATTATGGTCACTCTCTCCAAAGTGCTCACCTACCACTAAATCAAACACCTGGCCTGGTTCGTTACCAAGTACCAGATCCAGTGTGGCCTCCCCTCTTGTCGGCCCTTCGACATACTGTGTCAGGAAACCCTCCTGCACACATTGGACAAAAACCGATCCATCCGACGTACTAGAGTTATAGCATTTCCAGTCAATGTTGGGGAAGTTAAAGTCTCCCATAATGACCACCCTGTTCCTTTCACTCCTGCCCAGAATCGTTTTGCTGATCCTCTCCTCCACATCCCTGGAACTTTGCGGAGGCCTATAAAAAAACTCCCAGCAGTGTGACCTCTCCTCTCCGGTTTCTGACCTCAGCCCATACCACCTCAGTAGACGAGTCCTCGTCAAAAGTTCTTTCAGCCACCGTTATACTGTCCTTGACTTACAAAGCTACACCTCCCCCTCTTTTACCACCTTCCCTGATCTTTATGAAAGATCTAAACCCTGGAACCTGCAACATCCATTCCTGACCCTGCTCTATTCACGTCTCCGAAATGGCCACAACATCGAAGTCCCAGGTACCTATCCATGCTGCAAGCTCACCTGCCTTATTCCAGATACTCCTGGCGTTGAAGTAGACATACTTCAAACCAGCTTGCTGTCTGCCAGCACACTCCTGTGACGGTGAAATCCTGTCCATGTCCTCCCTACTCTCATCCTCCTGTGCACTGGAACTACACCACAGGTTCCCATGCCCCTGCTGAGCTAGTTTAAATCCACCCGAATAGCACTAGCAAATTTCCCACCCAGGATATTAGTACCCCTCTGGTTCAAGTGAAGACCGTCCTGTTTGTAGAGGTTCCACTTTCCCCAGAATGAGCCCCAGCTATCCATATACCTGAAACCCTCCCTCCTGCTCCATCCCTGCAGCCACGTGTTCAGCTGATATCTCTCCCTGTTCTTTGCCTCACTATCACATGGCACGGGTAACAAACCAGAGATAACAACTCTTGTTTGTTCTAGCTCTCAGCTTCCACCCTAGCTTCCTGAAATCCTGCCTTGTATCCCCATCCCTCTTTCTACCTATGTCATTGGTACCTATGTAGACCAGGACTTGGGGCTGGTCACCATCTCCCTTCAGGACCCCAAAGACACGATCCGAAACATCACGGACCCTGGCACCTGGGAGGCAACACACTAACCGTGAGTCTCTCTCGTTCCCGCAGAGTCTCCTATTTGTGCCCTTAACTATGGAGTCCCCAATGACTCATGCTCTCCTCCTCTTCCCCCTTCCCTTCTGAGCAACAGGGACAGACTCTGCGCCAGAGACCTGTACCCCATGGCTTACCCCTGGTAAGTCATCCCCCTCAACAGAATCCAAAACGGTTGCATGTTAGCCATTTTAAAGAACAGTTAAGAATCAACTAAAAACGACAACAGTTCTGGAAATATTCAGCAGGTCTGAGTATGTGTCGCAAGAAAAACAGCGTTAAGTATACTCCACTTTAGCATTCAAATTTTTCACTTGGCATGAAATAATGTGACATGTTTGGGGGAGGTAACTTACAGTTATTGAGGGCTGCAAAGGTATTGAAACAACAAATATTGTGTCAACAGTTTGCAATGAAAATAAAAATGAAGAGCACATGAGAGGCCAGAGGGAATCTTCCAGATGAAGGGAGATTACTGGAGATAGTGAAAGTCATAGAGCCCTTCTGGCCAAAGGTGCAGAGGTGGAAGTACCGAGCTTGAAATTGTTCCACCAATGAATCACACTGGACTCAAAACAGTAACTCTGTTACTACTCCAAGAATGCTGCCAGACCTACTATTTCCAGCATTTTGCTTCTATTTTGGACTCCTAAAATCATCAGTTCTTTAAGAATCAACCATATTGGTGCCGAGCTGAAGTAGCACATAGGATAAGGATGGGTAAGGGTTCAGTAAGGAGGGGCATCAGTGAATCAAAAAGGTTTCACTTCACAGTTAGATTGTCTTTACCAGCTTTTGATTATAGATTTATTCAATTTAAATATCCCAGCTGCTGTGGCAGAATTAGAACTCCAACCCCAAGGTTCTTAGGACAAACCTAAGAATGTTTAGATGCTCTAAATAACAGCAGACAGCCTTACTCACACCCTCAACTGACGACTCAGACATCATGGAGGTCATAAGGTGCCAGTTAAAACAAAGTTTGCTGTATGTCTTGTTTTATTCCCATCAGTCATGTCCACCACGTAGATACATATCTATTCTGCTATCATTTCTGACTGATCAACAATTAAACCAGGAGAGTGCAATCCCATTCAGCAGAACAACAATGGCATAAGCAAATTTATACACAATTAGAACATCAATTTTTTGGAAGTTTTATTTCTTCCTAATTAAACAAACAAAAAAACCCAGATTTTATTGTCTTTTGTTACCAAGTTTTAACAGTCAAGAAAGGTGGATAAAGAACAATTTGTGTTGAAATAGAATTTTGATGTAAACAATGGTTACATATACTGATCATATAAATAAATCAAATTGTAAAGGAATGTCAACCAAACTCTGAACAGAATATTACACATGCAAGCATAACAGTCAGTACAACAGATCTGTAAGCATCGAATATAGAAGTTCATAAGATATGGGGGCAGAATTAGGCCATTCGATCCATCGAAGTCTGCTCTGCCATTCGATCGTGGCTAATATGCTCCTTACACCCATTTTCCTGCCTTCTCCCCATAACCCTTCAACCCATTACCAATTAAAAATCTAATTCCTCCTTAAACTTACTCACTGTCCCATCATCCACCACACTTAGGGGTAGCGAATTCCACAGATTCACAACCCTTAGGGAGTAGTAGTTTTAAATCTGCCACCCCTTATCCGAAGACTATGACCTCTCATCTTAGAGTATCTCACAAGACAAAGCATCTGCTCCATGTCTATTTTATCTATACCTTTTTATCATCTTGAATACCTCAATTTGATTACCCCCATTCTTCTAAATTCCAGACAGTATAGGCCTAAACAGTTCAATATCTCTTCATACGACAAACCCCTCATCTCTGAGATCAATCTAGTGAGCCTCCTCTGAACTGCCTCCAATGCCACTACATCTTTTCTCAAATAAGGGGACTAAAACTGTGCACAATACTCCAGGTGCTTCTCACCAATGCCTTGTATAGTTGCAACAATACTTCCTTGCCTTTATATTCTATTCCTTTAGCTATAAAAGCCAACAATTCAATAGCTTTATTTATTATCTACTGTACCTGCATGCTAGTTTTCTGTGACTCATGAACGAAGACACACAGATCCCTCCGCACTGGAGAATACCGAAGTCTCTCCCCCATCTAGATAATAGGTCGCATTCTCATTTTTCAGACCAAAATGCATGATCTCACACTTATCCACGTTGAACTCTATCTGCCACATTTTGGCCCACTCTCCCACCCTACTATATCCATTTGTAAGGTTCTTATTTCCTCATTGCAATTTACAGTCCCGTCTATTTTTGATAGTCCACGAATTTGGCTACAGAGCCTTCTATCCCTGTGTCTAAGTCGTTAATGTAGATTGTAAATAGCTGGGGCCCAAGGACCGAACCTTGTGGCACCCCACTATCTACTTCTTGCCATCCAGAGAAAAAAATCATTTATCCCGACTCTCTGTGATAAAGATTTCTCTCTGCAAGATACAGATCAGTTTGGGTTCAGTAAGGGCAAAAGGTCAGCCACAGTCCTACCAGACCACAGGGCTGCTCTCTCATTACAGAAAGGTAACTGGTGGTGGTTTATTCTGAGGATCACCACACCTCAGGCAAGGGGAGAGTCCTTCATGATAACCTCAGCCAGTATGGGAACTGAACCCATGCTGTTGGCATCAATTTGCATTGCAAACTAGCCATCCTGCCAACTAAGCTTACTGACTCTCAAGTTCAGAACTTACCCACTAGATTCTATCTATATTTAATACAATTGTTTGGCATTTTTAACTGAAATATATATTTTATGTTTTGATGATCATTGTAACTTCCCTTGAACGCTGAACTTACAAAAACAATAAAACATAGTCTTAATGGCACGGCTCTAAAGAATACGCAGGGGCAGAGGGACCTAGGATGCATTTCTATCAATCTTAGAAGGTAACAGGCATTTTGACAGTTGTTAGAAAGGCTAATGAAAACTTGGGCTTCATAAACAGAAACATTCAATATGAAACCAGGGATGTTTTGCTAAACCTTTATAAAGATCTGGTTACACAATAGCTAGTCACAGTATTTATGTCAAGATTCTAGTCAGCACACTTTAGGAATAATGCAAGGGTCTCTGAGAGTAGGTGCAGTGGAGATCTATCAGAATCGTTCCTGAAATGAAAGATTTTAGCTACATGGTTGGGCTTGAGATGCTGGGATTGTTCTTTTTTGAGGTTGTTGACTTGCTCACCACACTGGCTTTTTCTCGTTCAGACGCTTCATCGCCATGCTAGGTGACATCATCAGTGGAGCCTCCAATGAAGCGGTGTAATTCTACTCCGCTTGGAATTTATACTGTTTGGTCTGTTATGGTGGGTAGTGTCATTTCTGGTTTTGATCAGTATGGGTTTGTATATGGGGTCCAATTCTATGTGTTTGTTGGTTGCATTATGGGCGGAGAACCGTGCCTCTAGGAGTTCCTGTGCGTGTCTATGTTGGGCTTCGGCTACTATGGTTACGTTAACCCAGTTGAACTGATGGTCTTCATTATCTGTACACTCATTGTCTATACGTTCACATGTACGTCCGCCAACCTGGTCTACAGTTCCATTGTTCCCGATGTGGTCTCCTCTACATCAGTAAGACCAAGCAGAGACTTGGTGACCGATACGTGGAGCATCTGCACTCTGTATGCTATAATCAACAGCACCTTCTGGTTGCCAACCATTTTAACCCCCCCCTCCCACTCCCTGGGTGACAAGTCCATCCAGGGCCTCCTTCAGAGCCACAATGACGCAACTTGTCAACTTGAGGAACAACATCTCGTATTGCGCCTTAGGAGTTTACAGCCTGATGGCCTCAACATAGAATTCACCAGTTTCAAAATCTCCCCACCCCGGCCTCATCCCATGTCCAACCCTCCCGCTCTTACCTGCCTTCTTGACTTGACACAACCTGTCCATTTTCTTTCTCACCTATTTGCCCCACCGTTCCCATGACCTATCTCCACAACCTAATACCTGCATCTACCTATTACCATCCCACCTACCTTCCCCCAGCCTGACCACCTCCTTCTACTTATTTCCAAGCTCCCTTCCCCCTCCCCAGTCCTGAAAGGTGTAAACTCAAAAGATCGACTTTCCTGCTCCTCTGATGCTGCCTGACGTGCTGTGTTCCTCCGGGTCCACATTGTATTGACTCTGACTCCAGAACCTGCAGTTCTTTCTGTCTCCGATAGATGTGTGTAAGATTACAACAGGTTTTGATAAGATAGAAAAAGAAAAGCTATTCTAGGAGACACAGATTTAAGAATTTGTGCAAAATATACCAGTGGATATACTGAAGGACTTCTTTTTAAATGCAATGCGTGGTGATGATCTGGAATTTGCTATCCACAAGGGTAGTGGAAGTAGAGGCGAAAATGAATTCAAAAAGGTAATTGGGTAATCACTTGAGGGGAAAACTTGCCAAACAATGAACAGGAGAATGGGATTCATTGGGTTGCTCTATGGAAAGCTAGCTTGGACCGAATGAGCCAACAGGCTACCTTCTCCACTTCGATGACTCCATTCCTAATACCTTAAGTTTGTTTCAGGACAATAAATAATCAAATTCATAGATAATTTGAATTAATTGGTTGCAGTCCAAATCGCCATGTGCCCTCGAGTCAGTGAAGATTTGTTTTGGAAAACTGTCAAGTACAGGATGTGATATAACTTTTATAAGGTATTAAGTGAGAAAACAGTCCCGTTTGAGAGAAATTAAATCTAGTAATTAAACAGAATCTATAAATGAACTGCACATTTATTCATGCTTTTGACAAAGCAACTCACCTCGCCTTTCTTCACAGTCATGGATTGTCTCCTAGGAGTGATTTCCTCATTAATGCTTGACAAGAAGTTCTGTGAAATACGGAGGGCATCTTGTAGCAAAGGATGATCTGGGTGACCAACTGGTGTGTGTTTTAATAAATCCTACAGAAACATAAGATAGTCAATTAGACTGTAGCTCAGAACAGAACCAAAGGACATTTCTGCTTGTACATAAGGTAATCCATTGAGATCCAAAGTAGATCTCATTAAAATTACCATCAGAATATGCCAAAACGGACATCATATATATTGACTACTAACATTACAATATAGTCACAGAATATGGTCAACTAGCTGAAGATGGGCCAAGGGTCAGAGGAATAATGGAAATAGAAGTACACCACCACCCAGATGTTGGACAGCATGTAAAAATGGAAGCTCAGCTTAGCTTGGAATCAAAAAAGTGTCAAGGTTGGAAAGGTCTGGATTAAACAAAAACAGTAGGAAGGGCTGGGGAGAGCATATAGCCTGCAGCAAGGGGAAAAGATGAGATTCTCGGTCTTTCCAATTTCTAAGAAGAGAAAATGGCACATAAAACAGACTGAATGTTGTGCAAATGCTTTAACAGCAGAGAAATACTGGAGGAGTACAGAGAGAATGAGAGATAGATAGTGAAGAAATAGGATATGTGGAAAATGATCCGTTTGTAGGTGATGTTAACAAGTTACAGAACATGAATGTGGAAGAAGGGTTAAGGCTGGATCCTTAGGGTTTTGATGTATACTTGTGTGAAGGCAGGAAGCAAAGCCAATTCTGGGGATACTGTGATTGATGCTGAATTGGTAAAAAAAAAATTCGTAACCATTCCACTCTTGGGCCATAATTTTAAGGGAACAAGACAGCCAGGTGTTGAGATTTTGATTTCTGGAGTTCCACTAAGAATTACTGGACAATATAAGTTCAAAGAAAACTGATGAATGGAAGGAGGAATATGTCAGCTGGAATCGGGGTGGAGGAGTTCAGTATAGAATCAGAGAATCCCTACAGTGTGAAAAGATGCCATTCGGCCCATCAGGTCTGCATTGACTCTCCGAAGAGCAACCTACCCAGACTCAGCCCCCCATGCTATCCCCATTATCCCACTTTTACCACAGCGAACACACCTAGCCTGCACATCCGTGAACATTATGGGACAATGTAGCATGGCCAACCCACCTAACCTGTACATATTTTGTGAGAAGACTGTGAGAGGAAACTAGATCATCTGGTGGAAACCCACGCAAACACAGGGAGAATGTACAAGCTCCACACAGACAATAACCCAAGGATGGAATCAAACCTGGATCCCTGGCACATGAGGCATCAGGGATAACTACTGAGCCACCATACACCTAGTCATAGGCTGTTCCCAATTGTTATTGGTAATATATTTCATATGCACATGATTTTTGAAGTTGGTTGGCTTGCCGAGCTGGTTTGTTGTTCTGCAGACGTTTCATTACCATGCTGGGTAAAATCCTCCAATGAAACGTCAGTGTGCTTTCCTGCCTGGTTTTTAAATTCTGGAGTCCGTTGAGCTGGATCGCCTCACTTCCGGTTTTCCTTCGTAGTGGAGTGTATATGGGGTCGAGTTCTATGTGTTTATTAATGGCTCGTGGAGTGCCAGGCTTCTAGGAATTCCCGCGCCTGTCTCTGTTTTGCTTGTCCCAGGATTTTGGTGTTGTCCCAGTCGAATTGGTGGTTCTCCTTATCCATGTGGATTGCAATGAGTGAGTACTGGTCGTTTCTTTTTGTAGCCAGTTGGTGTTCATGTACCCTTGTTGTTGGTTTCCTTCCTGTTTGTCCGATGTAGTGTTTCTCACAGTCTCTGCAGGGGATCTTACAGATGACATTGGTCCTGTCCATGGCAGGGAGTGGGTCTTTAGTTCGGGTGAGCAGTTGTCATAGGGTTGATGTGGGCTTGTGTGTCACTCTGATGCCCAGTGGTTGTAGGAGTCTTGTGGTTAGTTCTGATGTGGTCCTGATGTAGGGTACTGCGATGAGTGTGTTGGGGCGTGTAGTATCCTCCTGATGTTGTTCCTGTAGGCATCTTCTGTCCCAGCTTTTTGGATATCCATTATCTTTGAAAACCTGGAAGAGGTATTCTTCTTCCTCTTTGCGTAGTTCTGTATTGCTGTAGTGTGTTGTTGTCCGTTTAAATAGTGTTTGCACACAGCTTCGTTTGTGTGTGTTGGGATGGTTACCGTTGAAGTTTTTGACACATGATTTTTGGCACAATGCTTTAACAGAAGACGACAGTACCACTGCCTACTTACAAAAATTAACCCTTTCAGCCTTTGCATAATTCTGGTGAATCTATAAAGCTTTGTATCACTGAAACATGACTTTTAGCCCGTCGTATTCTCATTCTCCAGATATAAAAGCCAACATTCCATTATCCTTGTTGATTACAAAATTTGCTTGACAGTAGAACACAGAGGGTGGTGGCAGAGGGTTGTTTTTCAGACCGGAGGCCTGTAACCAGCCGTGTGCCACAGGGATCGGTGTTGGGTCCACTATTATTCATCATTTTTCTAAACAATTTGGTTGAGAATTTAGGAGGTATGGTTAGTAAGTTTGCGGATAATACCACGATTGGTGGAATAGTAAGTCTGCGGATAATACCACGATTGGTGGAATAGCGGACAGTGAAGACGGTTATCTCGGAATGCAGTGAGTTCTTAATCAACTGGGCCAGTGGGCTGAGGAATGACAGATGGGGTTTAATTTAGGTAAATGATAGGCATTGCATTTTGGTAGGTCAAACCAGGGGAAGATTTGACTTATAAAATTCTAGCAGGACTAGACAGGGAGGATGTTCCTGATGGTGGGTGTGTCCAGAACCAGGAGTCACAGTACCAGGATTTGGAGTAGATGATTTAAAATGGAGATGAGGAGACATTTCTTCACCCAAAGAGTGGCGAGCCGGTCGAATTCATTACCACAGGAAGTAGTTGATGCCAAAACATTGAATGTATTCAAGAGGCGACAACATATACGCACTTGGGGCGAATGGGATCAAAGGTTATGGGAAGAAAGCAGGATTAAGCTATTGAGTCGGACGATTAGCCATGATAGTTAAGAATGACAGAGCAGACTTGAGGGGCCAAATGGCCTTCTTCTGCTCCTATGTTTCTATGTAGGACTTGCACAGTCAATGGTAGGGCCCTGGGGAAGGGGGACAATGGCCTGGTGATATTATCGCTGGACGGTTAATCCAGAGACCCGGGTAATGTTTTGGGGACCTCGGTTCAAATCCCACCACTGCAGATGGTAGAATTTGAATGCAATAAATATATGGAATTAAGAGTCTAATGATGACCATGAATCCATTGCCGTTTGTTGGAAAAATCCATCTGGTTCACTAACTAACTGCCTTCCTTGCCTGGTATGGCTTACATATGGCTCCAGACCCACAGCAGTGTGGTTGACTTATAACTACCCTCTGGGCAATTCGGGATGGGCAATAAATACTGGCTAGCCAGCAACACCCTCATCCGGTGAACAAATTTTAAAAAATGTTATAGAACAAAAAGATCTAGAAGTACTGGTTCATAGTTCCTTGAAAGTAGAGTCAAGGGCAGACAGGGTGGTGAAGAAGGTTTTCAGCATGGTTGCTTTCATCGGTCAGAGCACTGAGTCTCGGAGTTTGGACATCTTGATGCAGCTGTACTGGATGTTGGTGAGGCCGCATTTGGAAATCTGCTGAGCTTATTCCAGCAATTTCTGTTTTTGATATGTTTGTATAAAATTGTTTTGGCTCATAGTACTGCCTTTGCTTTAATGTTTATCACTGACTATAAATGAAGAACACTGGAAATAAAGTGATGCCAAATTATCAATTTATTGTAAACCACTGCTGTACTCACATGGAGAACAAGTGTGCTTCGGGTGACACGGTCAACAGGTTTATACAGAAGAGCTGGAGAAAGAGAGAACAGTAAAATAAGCAAGATTTTCAAAACAGTCAAAACTTAAGAAAAATAAATCATTGAAATACAATTTCTCACCTATCTTACTTAACAATTCCATTTTTCTTCAACATTTCGTTTTCCAATATTCATCCCTCCTGTAACTGAAATACCATTTCAGAGGCATTGCAACCTCTGGAATCTCAACATTCATTCATGCATGTGTCAAGGTAAGAATATTGGCAAGTTATCTGAAAAATTTATTACTGCCCATCGTCTAGGAGCTACACGTGCACATTGTGCAGTACTCTATAGGAAGCAGAAATACTAGCAAACTGCAGTACAATCTGAAGGAAGCAAAAATTTAAAGTAAATCATAGAATCACACAGTACTAAAGAGGTCCTTCAGCCCACTGAATCTGTACCGCCAAAGATATAATACCTACACTGTGCCACTTTCCCACACTAAGCCAATAGTCTTGAATGCTATGACACTTGAATGTGCACCCAAGTACTTTTTAAAAGTTGTGAGGTTTCCCACCTCAACAACCACCCCAGGCAGTACATCCCAGATCCCAACCACTCTCTGGATGAAAAAAGCTTTTCCTCAAATTCCCTCTAAACCTTGTACCTTTCATTGTAAAATCATGCCCATTTGTTATTGACTAAGGGGACAGTTGCTTTTTATTCACCCTGTCCATGTCCTCATAATTTAACCTATTTGGACCACTTCAAGCCCTCTGCTCAAAAGACAACAATCCGAACTTTTCCAGCAAAATCTTCATAGCTGAAATGCTCCATCCTGGTGAATCTTCTTTGCACCCCCTCCAGGGCCATCACATCCTTCCTATAATGTGATGACCAGAACTGCACATAGTACAGCAGCTGTAGCATAACCAAAGTTCTGTACAGCTCCAAGATGCCCTCCCTGCTCTTATAATCTATGCCTCAACTGACATGCCTTCCTAACTACTATACAAAACTTTCCTGCAATCTTCAAGGATCTGTGGACAAGCACCACAAGTTCCTTCTGATCCTGAGTTTCTTAGTGTTTTACCATTCACTAAGTACTCCCTTATCTTGTTCTTTCTTCCAAAGTGTATCACCTCACATCTTCATTTATATCCTCCTTTAAACCTAACATGTTCCTCCACACCATCATTCACCTAGCCAATCTTTGTGTGACCTGCAAACTTGCTTATCATCCCACCCATATTCTCATCTACATCATTTATGAATATCACAAAAAATAAGGGACCCAGCACTCATCCTGCACTTAGCCACTGCACACAGTGCTCCAGTCACACAAATAGCCTTCTACTATCTACCACTACCATGCGTCTCCTATCACTAAGCCAATTTTAGATCCAACTTGCCAATTCATGAAAACATCCAGTAACTGGCACCATCTTTCTTACTTTTACCACTTTGGAATATCAGTAGTCAATATATTTGAGCAGAAAGTTTCCATATGGTGTCACTATTTGAAGGTTATGATTTAAAGAAACCAAGAAAGACAGCACCAGTACCTAGTTTCAAAATGCTTCCAAAAATGAAAATCAAATTCAATAATCATTACTTGCCATTTGTCCCAATCAAAAATACTGGAATATCCTACCTTCCAGAGAATTCTTAGTGCTTTGATCTTTCAAGTCTTTTGTACTCCTGACTTTTAAATTCTGAAATAAAAATAACAATGAGCTTTTAACGATTAGAAACTATTAACTTTAACAAGATTGGCAGAAGCAGACAAGTATCTGTCAGAAAGGTAGTGAATTTCTGGAGTGTGTCCAGGATAGTTTCCTAGAACAATATGTCCTTGATGCAACAAGAGGACAAGCAAAATTGGATTCAGGAACCAATAATTAGCCAGTTTAAATCAGTAGCTTAATTGTGCATGAATACTTATCAAGTAGTGAGCATAACATGAACATGTTCAATGTAGCTTTTGCAAGTGAAAAGCATAAATCAACTATTACCGGTTTAGATTTAAGTAAGGCTGACCTTAATGAGATAAAACAGACACTGTCCACAGTAAACGAGGAAAATCTGCTAATGGGTAAAACAACTAAAGTACAGTGGGGGACGTTTAAAGAAACATTTAACACAATACAAACTAGTTTATACCCCTGAGAGGGAAAAACTCCACTTCATAGAAAAAAAAAGCAAAGAACAACTAAAGAAATAAGGAACACCATAAAAGTAGAAGGGATTACAAAAATAGAAAAAGCAGTCACAGATCCCACACTGAATGGAAAGATACAAAGACCAGCAAAAGGCCACAAAGCAGCTTATAAGAACTACTAAAAGGAATTATAAAAGGAAACTTGCCAGGGACATTACAATCAAAAAGAAGAAATTTCATAGCTACATCAGGGAAGGCAGAGGTCAGGAGCAATAAGACTGAAGACTGGAAGATGGGGATATTGCCAATGACTACGGGGAGTGGCAGACATGTTGAATAATTACTTTGCCTCAGTACTTACAGTAGAAAAGGAAGATAGCCACAGGAAGTCACAAGAAATTAACAGTGGGCTGAATAAAATTAACATAAGTAAAACATTGGTAATTAAAAATGTGAAGAAATTAATGTAATGAAAGGGCGTCAAATCCCTGGGGCCTGATGGTTTCCATCCAAGGCTGTTAAAAGACATAAAGGAGCACATTTTAGATGCCCTAATTATAATTTTTCAGAGCTCCCTAGATAGAAGACTCAGTTTTCTGGATTGGAAAATTGCAGCTGTCACTCTCCTTTTCAAGAAGGCAAAAGACAAAAACGAGGCAATTACAGACCAGTTAGCCTAACATCTGTGGTAGGGAAATCGTTGGAGTATATAATCAAGGATATACATTATCAAAGGGGAATGGAACACCTCAAAAATTTTCAATTAATCTGAGCCAGCAAAGATTCATGACAGCTAGGTCATACCTGAAAAATCTTACTGAATTATTTCGAAGAGGTGACTTAGGGTAGTAGACAAAAGAATGTCTATGAATGTTGTTTATATCAATTTCCAGAGGCATCTGATATAGTCTCACAGAAGAGACTGTTCACTAAGGCAGAAGTCCAGGGGATTGAGAGTAAATTATTGACATGACTGGGAAACTGGTTACGCGGTGGGTAACAGAGGGTAGGGACAATGTAGATACTCAAATTGGCAGGATGTGACCAGTGGCATCCCATGAGGATCTGTGTAAGGGCCTAAATTATTCACATTATTTATTAATGACTTGGAAAGTGGCAGAGAAAGTCATATATCAAAATTTGCTGATGACACAAAGTTAGACAGCATTGTAGGCAGTGTAGATGATAGCACAAATTACAAAGGGATATTGATAGACTAATCGAACGGGCACAACTGTGGCAGATGGAGTTCAATGTAGGCAAGTGTGAGGTTATCCATTTTATACCAAAAAAGGAGAGTTCAGGGTACTTTCCAGGTAGTACGAAGTTAAATACAGTTGATATCCAAAGTGACTTGAGGGTTCAGGTGCATAGATCTTTAAAATGCCACGAAGAGATGAAGAAAATAGTCAAGAAAGCTAAAGGAATAATGATCCTTATATCTACAAGACTAGAGTATAATGATACTGAAGTTATGCTGCAGTTATACAAAACACTGCTTAGACTGCCTTTGGAGTACTGTGAGCACCACACTTTCAGATGGATATATTCACCATGGAGGGAGTACAATGTGGGTTTACAAGAATTATACCTGGACTTTGGAGGTTATGAGGAGCTATCAAACAAATTTGGCCTGTTGTCTCTAGAATTTAAAGGTTAAGGGAGTGACCTGATTGAAGTCTTCCAATATATTAACAGTAAAAGCTAACAGGGTAGATGAAGATAAACTATTTCCACTGGTTGTGGATTCTAGCACTTAGCATTCAGTGATTGTAACGAGGTCAGACTGGTGGACCTCACAAAATGAGTTTTGTGATTAGGGCACATTGGTCGTCCAGGGGTTTTGAAAATGGAGATGTTGGCGAGCAGTTATGTGTGGAGGCCAAGATTGAATGCAGACATAGCTGCGTTGGTGGGGCACTGCCACTTTCCAAGTCATTAATAAATAATGTGAATAATTTAGACACTTACACAGATCCTCATGGGATGCCATTGGTCACTGCGTTGGTGGGGCACTGCCCAAAGTTCCAGCAAGGACAAAAGTATAACCAGCAGTTCTACCACATTCATGGGAATGGCCGGGGGAACCCTGGACTTGGTTACACTTCAACTATGTAGGTCCTTTCATGGGCTCAATGTCCTTAGTCATTGTGGATGCCCACTCAAAAACGGCTGAACATGCATAGAGTTCATTCATCAAACACAGGGACAACAGTAGAAAAACTGTGTACACCTTTTTCAATACATGGACTCCTGAAAGTGTCGAAATGTTGAAAAACACAACAGATAATGGGCTATCGTTTACCAGTAGGGAATTTGACTATTTCCGAAAGTCAAATGGTATTCGACGTATAAAGACTGCTCCATACGATCCATTGTCCAGTGGCCTGGCAAAAAGAGCAGTCCCGACTTTAAGGCAGGCTTAAAGAAACAGCCCACAGCTTCGCTAGAAACCAAACTGTTCCAGTTCCTGTTTGATTATAGGACTACCCCTCATGCAATGGCAGGGATAACTCCAGCAGAGTTGATAACACGGAGAAGACTCCGCACCAGGTTAAATCTGATCTTTCCAGACCTGAAGAGGAGGAATGGGAGGTTGCTGAAGCTGCATCAGGAACGCCAATGCCAGACATAAGACTCTGCTCAGCAAGAGAGACAGTTTACTTTGGAACGAAGTTTGGTGAAGGAGCCATAGGAATGCCCCTGCAATGGGTGAGAGGCATGGACAATGCGAAGTCAGGTCCAGTGACGTATGAGGTTCAGCAACAGTCCTGAACAGGCATACGGACCATATGACAGTTGCGAACTCACAAATGGTGCAGGAGCAAAAATTGCACAGCTCCTCAACTGCCTTTTCAACTGTTCCAGAACCTGTAGGGTTCTGTCAGGTTCTCTCCGTCAAGCGTTAAAGATACCTCAGGATCTGAGATGGACACGGTGGATGTTGCTGCCTCGACCCTTTTGCGCCTAAGGAAGAGAGTGAACTTCTTCCGAGATGCTCTGGGTGCGACAGCAGAGCTACTGTGCATTACAGGCTAACAGTATCGGAAGTTGAGTTGGAGGAAGCTGACCCGGTGCTAAAACTCCCCAGGAGGAGCTACAAAAAAAAAAAAAGAACTGGCCGATGTCCTTGGACTTAGACTGAGGGATATAGTAATTGTAACGAGGTTGGCCAGGTGGGACATACAATATGAGTTCCCTGATTGGACCAGATTAACAGCCCCAATCAGGAAGCCCTGGCTGACAGATAAGAACAGGAGCGTCAGACATCCTGTTCATGCTGAAAGCTGGCTCTGAAGGAGCTGGCTCAGTATCAAGGACTCTCCACATGTAAATAAAGGATTACTTGGTGACGGGATATTGGCCTCCGTGGACTTGTTACAAGGGGCATTGTCTGCTAATTAGGGCCCGATCGTTCAGGGGAGATGTTAGGAAGTACTTCTGCACACAAAGGTGGTTGAGGTTTTTTTTTTTTTAAGAATCCCTACAGTGTAGAAACAGGCCCTTCAGCCCAACAAGTCCACCCAGATCCATCCTCCTATAAACCCACCTAATCTACACACCCCTGAACACTATGGGCAATTTAGCATAGCCAATCCACCTAGCCTGTACATCTTTGGACTGAGGAGGAAACTGGAGCACCCAGAGGAAACCCACGCAGACACGGGGAGAATGTGCAAACTCCACACAGTCGGAGTGTGGAATCGAACCTGGGTCCCTGGCGCTGTGAGGCAGCAGCACTAACCACTGAGCCAGTGTGCCCCTCCTAATTTGATTTATTATCCTTGCTTGGAACTCTCTTCTACAAATGGCAGTGAATGTTGGATCAGTTACAGATTTTAAATCTGAGAAAGACAAATTTTTGTTAAGCAAAGGTATTAAGGGATATGGGCCAAAGGCAGGTTTATGGAGTTAGGCCACAGATCCACCATGATCTCATGGAATGATTCATTAGGCTCGAGGGGCTAAATAACCTACGTTCCTACATGAAAAAGCATTATAAAGTGGGTAAAGAATTAAGACGAGAAAGAAAAAAAAGTAACCATAACAAGCATTAATAGGTACTATTCATGGAGGAAGAGTAGGAAAGCATGCAGCGTTGATAGTGAGGTGTCAACCCAGTGAAGCTAGAACACAGGTTTACATGTATTCTAAACAGTGGACGCAACATGTTAAATAAAGTTAAACAATCCCATAACTACTGATTTGATTTGATTTCATTTATTATTATCACATGTACCGTGATATCGTGAAAAGTATTGTTTTGTGTGCTATTCAGGCAAATCTTGCCTTACACTAATTACATCAGGGTAGTAGAACAGAATGCAGAATATAGTGTTGCACTGACAGAGAAGATGCAGAGAAAGCTCAATTTTAATATATGACAGATCTATTCAACAGTCTGATAACAACGAGGAACAAATCGTCCTTGAATCTGCTGGCACATATTTTTAAACTTTGGTATCTTTTGCCCAACGTGAAGATGGTGGAAGAGAGTATAACGAGATGGGACAGTTCAAAATGCTACAATCCTCACACAATCAAATGTGAATGGTGGCGGGCAATAAAACAACCAACAGAGGAGGAGGTTCCACAGAGGTGTCCATCCCCAAAATTGAAAGAGCCCAGTGTATATCAATAAAAAATTAAAGGTTGCATTTGCAACCAACTTCAGTCAGGAGCGCCAAGTCGATGAATTATTTCAAACTCCTGGTCAGGCCCATGGAAAGACAGATATCGATCACCATACAATTCACTGTAGAAGATCTTGAGAAAGGTTTGAACACATTAGATACAGCAAAGGTCCTGATAACACATCAGCAATGGTAGTGGACCACGAATCTTCAGAATGAGCCAGGCACCTAACAAGTTATTTTACAAGTACATTATGGATGAGAAGATAATTAGGGGAAAAGTAGGACCCATTAAGGACCACAGTGGTAATTTGTGGAGTGGGGAGGATGTCGATAGGATTCGACAAGAATACTTTGTATCAGTATTTACGAGTGAGAAGAATGATTATGGGTTGAGAAATTAGTACCAAGAGGGGGCTGTGAGTGGTCTGTGAGGTTTAGAAGTAGATAATCTGCAGGGCCAGATGAAATGTATCCCAAATTATAGAGTAGGGCAAGTGAGGAAAAAGCAGGAGCACAGGCAGTAATTTTCAATTCCTCTCTGCCCACAGGAAACATGCCAGAAGACTGGAGGGCGGCCAATGTAAACCAGGAAACTACAGACGAGTCAGTCTAACCTCAGGTGGAAAAACTATTGGAAGCAATTCTGAGAGACAGATCAATCTCTGCTTCTCAATGTGCAGATGAATCAAGAACAGTCAGCAGTTTTGTTAAGGAGAAGCTTTAAATTACAGGAGGAAATAGACAGGCCGGTCAGATGGGCTGATCAGTGACAAATGGAATTCAATTGGTTAAGTGTGAGGTGATGCACATCAGCAGGACAAATAAGGTAAGGGAGTACAAGATGAATGGTGGGATTCAAGGAGCATTGAGGATCAGTGACCCAGGTGTGCATGTCCACCAGTCTCTTCAGGTAGCAGAACAGGTAGAACAGCAGAACATGGGCGGCATGGTGGCTCAGTGGTTAGCACTGCAGCCTCACAGTGCCAGGGACCAGGATTCGATACCAGCCTCAGGGGAGTGTCTGTGTGGAGTTTGTACATTCTCCCTGTGTCTGCGTGGGTTTCCTCCGTCCGGTTTCCTACCACAGTCCAAAGGTGTGCAGGCTAGGTGGATTGGCCATGCTAAATTGCCCATAGGGATGTGTAGATTAGGTGGGTTATAGGGGGATGGGTCTGGGTGGGATGCTTCAAAGGGTCGGTGTGGACTTGTTGGGCCGAAGGGCCTGTTTCCACACTGTAGGGATTCTATGTGATTCTAGATATAGTGATTAAGAAGGCATACAGGATATTTACCTTTCTTAATCGAGACAGAGTTGAAGAGCAGGGGAGGTGATGTAAGAACTGTTTAAAACATTGATTAGGCTACAATGAGAGTATTGTGTGCAGTTCTAGAATCCACATTATAGGAAGGAGGTGATTTCACGGGAGAGGATGCAGTGGAGATTTACCGGATGTTGCCTGGGCTGAGGGGTTTCAGCTATGAGGACAGATTGAGGTTGTTGACTTGTTCGCGGAGCTGGCTTTTTCTCGTTCAGACGTTTTGTCACCATGATAGGTGACATCATGAGTGGAGCCTCCGATGAAGCGGTGTTATTCTACTCCGCTTGGAATTTATACTGTTTGGTCCGTTATGATGAGTACTGTCGTTTCTGGTTTTGATCAGTATGGGTTAGTATAAGGGGTCCAATTCTATGTGTTTGTTGATTGTATTATGGGTGGAGAACCATGCATCTAGGAATTCCCGTGTGTGTCTACGTTTGGCTTGGGCTACTATGGTTACCTTGTCCCAGCTGGACCGATGACCTTCGCTGTCTGCGTATCCCAATACTAAGGAGAGTTCGGCATGCCATTTTGCTGCTAGCTGATGTTCATGCATTCTGATGGCTAGTTTCCTTCCTGTCTGTCTGATGTAATGTTTCTGGCAGCTGTTGCATGGTATTTGTAAACCATGTTGGCTCTGCATGTTGTGGGAATGGGGTCTTTATTCCTTGTGTTTGTCGTAGAGTGGCTGTGGGCTTGTGGGCCACCATGATTCCTTGTGGTCTTAGGAATCTTGTTGTCAGTTCCGATATGTTCTTGATGTGTGGCAGTGTGGCCAGTGTATTAGGACGTACAGTGTCCTCCTGTTGTTGTCTATTTAGTAGGCATCTGCAGATGAAGTTGCGGGGATATCCGTTTATAGCGAGGATTTTGTATAGGTGCTCTTCCTTTTTCCTGCGTAGTTCCAGGGTGTTGCAGTGTGTTCTGGCCCATTTAAATAGTGTCCTAATGCAGCTTTGTTTGCGGGCGTTGGTGTTGCTGTGGAAATTGAGGATTTGATCAGTATAGGGTGCTTTTCTGTATCGTGAGGTTTGGAACTCCCCGTTGGTCATGCGCTCAACTTTAACATCCAGAAACAGAAGTTGATTGTTGTTTTCTTCTTCCCTTGTGAATTTAATCTTGCAAATACACTTTGATGAGATGGTGGGTCTCCTCTAATTTGTTGCGTTTAATAATGACAGATGTGTTATCTATGTACTGGATCCACAGCTTAGGTTGAATGCGGAAGAGGGTTTTGCATGACTTTGCACGACTGCTTCTGCAATGAGTCCTGAGGTGGGTGACCCCAATGGCGTACTGTTGATCTATTTGTATACTTGACCATTAAAGAGGAAGTGTGTGGTGAGGCAGAAGTCCAGTAGTTTGAGAATGTTGTCATTGCTGATTGAGCTGCTGGTCTGTGTTGCTGCTTCCTCTAGTAATGTCAACAAACACACAGAATTGGACCCCATATACAAACCCATACAGATCAAAACCAGAAATGACAGTACTCACCATAACGGACCAGACAGTATAAATTCCAAGCGGGGTAGAATAACATTGCTTCACTGGAGGGTCCACTGATGATGTCACCTAGCATGGTGATGAAACATCTGAACAAGAACAACCCAGCTCAGCGAGGAAGTCAACAACCTCATCCACAACCTAAGCTACAGATCTTTGACAAAACTTTGAATCAGGCCAGACTGGATAGACAAAGGTTGTTTTCCTTACAGCAGAGCAGACTGAGGTGGGGGTCATGGCTGAGATGCATAAAATTAAGAGGGCATAGACAGGTTGACAGGAAAAAAAAGTCTTCCCTTAGTGGAAGGATCAATGATCATGGCCACAGATTTAATGTAAAGGGAGAAGATTTAAAGAGGGTGTCAGGATTTTTTTTTCCATACAGAGGGTGTTGGGAATCTGGAACTCACTGCCTGTAAGGTGGCAGAGGTAGAAACCCTCATAACATTTAAGACATACACTGGCGATGCCATGGCATACAAAGCTATGGTCCAAATGTTAGAAGATAGATTAGAATAGCCTGGCAGTGGTTTTTGACCAATGCAGATTCAAGAGAGCCTTTTTGTGTGCTGTAGATATCTATAATGCTAACAGCAACTGCCCATGACATCAAGGCAGCACTTAACCAAGTTTGGCCCCAAGGAAGTCAAGCAAAATTGACATCAATAGAAATCAGGGGGAAAACTCCATACTGGTTGCAGTCGTTTCTAACGTAATGGAAGACAGTCATAGGATAGAATCCCCAGAGCGTGGAAACATGCCATTCAGCCCAACAAAGTCCACACTCCAAAGAGCACCCCACCCAGACCCATCCCCCTACCCTATCTCTGTAACCCTGCATTTCCCATGGTTAACGTACCTAATCTACATATCCCTGAATACTGTGGATAATTTAGCATTATCTATCCACCTAATTTGCATATCTTTGGACTGTGTTAGGAAACCAGAGCACCAAGGGAAATTCCAGCAGACACAGGGAGAATGTGCAAACCCAGGTCCCTGGCGCTGTGAGGCAGCAGTGCTAACCACTCAGCCACCGTGCAGGGGTCCTGACCTAAATTTTTAAATGGTCTCTGGCCACAAGGAGATGCCAGAGGGCTGGAGGGAAGGTCATGGTTGTTGGGAGTCAATCATCATTATCTTGAGCTACGTGGAGGGAATTGACTAGCGTGGGACACTGGGGGCTTGAGGAGAGGCTGAGATGCGTTATCCACTTGCCACTTCTGCTGAAGATGGATGCAAATGCTTTGTCTCTGGTACAAATATTGTGAGCTACTCCATCATTAAGGTTGTGTTTATTTACCAAGCCTCCCCTTCCTGTTAGGTGTTTAATTGTTGACCGGACTGCCATTTACGATTGATAATGGCTGGTCTGCAAAGCTTAAATCTGTTCTGTCCATTATGAGATCATTTACCCTTTCAGCACCTGCTTCTACTACTTGGCATGTTTCAAATGGATATATATCATCTTGATTTTCCAATAATGACAGTAAATCTCATTTGAACATTCAAGATTGGGGAGGGACTTGACAGGGATACCCCTGGCTGGGAAATGCAAAAATAAGTTGACGCAGTTTTTGGATATGGAGCTGATCATCTGGAACCAAGATAAAGAGAAATGTCCTTATTCAAAGGGCTCTGAATCTTTGGACTTCTCTACCCAGAGGTCTAAGGATGCACGTTGCGAAGTTGAGTAGCGTACTTGTGGGTTAGAAGGCAGGAAGTCAGAATTTGGTGTTTGTAAAATGCTAGGAAGGAAAAGCAGTGCACAGTCCCTTCAAAAGATGATGTGCTTTTTCTATGCTTCGAGATTCAAAAAGGATGTCTGAGGGCAGCAGCTTGTAGGTTTGCAGGTGCAGAGATCACCCAAATTGAAGCACCTGTATCAAAAGGCTGTACAGTTAACAGCAGTTTTGTTCGTTCCCAAGACAACAAGTCTTGAATTTAGCCACTCAATTTGAACCAGGCACTTACATACCAAAAACCAATTAAATTTCAATCTGATGATTTTGACAAACATAGGACAATCATATTGTAAGAAATTGATGTGTCATCAAGGGTATAAAAGATGATGGCAGCTGAACAAAGACAAGACAGCTAACTACCATCTACCAGAGTTAACAGCTCTCAGCTCTCAAGAGAGAATTGCTGGCTCTCACAGTCTTCTCGAAGTCTTAGAGAAAGCACCATTTAAAAGAACAAAAGGTAGCTATGGTACGACTAGTTAATATTCCTGACAGAAAAATCAACAGAGAAGGCGTTCCTGACAGAACATTCAATGAGAAGGCAATGAACATTCCCGAACAGAACATGTAACCTGACTATAATTTCGAGAGACTAACGTTCTTTTTTATTTTATATAAGTGGGATTTGTATTTATTGGAACACAATAGGTGGCACAATGGCTCAGTGGTTAGCACTGCTGCGTCACAGCACTAGGAACCCGGGTTTGATTCCACCGTCAGGCGACTATGTGGAGTTTGCACATTCTCCCCATGACTGCATGTGTTTCCTCTGGGTGCTCCAGTTTCCTCCCACAGTCCAAAGTTGTGCAGGCTAGGTGGATTGGCTATGCTAAATTGCCCAGAGTGTTCAAGGGTGTGTAGATTTGGTGGGTTATTAGGGGGATGAGTCTGGGTAGGATGCTCCGAGGATCAGTATGGACTTGTTCGGCCGAGGGGCCTGTTTCCATACTGTAGGGATTCTACGATACCATTAGATCTTGTTTTATTCCGGAACAGTAAGTAGTTAGAAGGGGTTTATTCGGTTTAATAGTTTAGTTAATTTGTTCACTGTTAGAGTTAGTATTGTTACTTGTTGATTGTAAAGTGAGTATCAGGGGTTTCTTTTAGTTAACTGCTAGAAGTTGCTGAAACGCAGGTTATAACACTTTGCATACTGCCTTTTAAACAGATTACAGGGCAAGGAGGTCCTCTTTAGGTGTTTCAGTTTTAGTTCTCGGACTGGGGGTCAACCTCTGCTTTCTAACATGTACAATAACATAATATACTTAAAAGTGAGATAGGCAAGACTTTTGGTCTCTCAGAGAATCCAGGGAATTAGGGAACGAAGAGAAAGTAGCGTTGAAGGTCAAGATCATCAATGATCGTTATAAATACCAGCATGAAGAGCCACATGGTCACTTCTTGTTCCTATTTCTTATGTTTTTAGAAGGACAAAGGCAGCACCTGCATGGGATAAGACCATCAGAAAGTGACCGTGACATAGCATCAGATGAGTTTTGGATTGCTTTACCAAAGAGCTGGTATTGACCAAATATATTAAATGGTCTCATTTTGTGCTAGAAACTTCATTCTCTCAGTTTACTCTCGTCACTCAAGTATACTGTGTCAAGCATGTTTCACGCTTCCTCACAACTCACTTTTTCATTTTATGTGCTTGAATTGCTCAACTTGCAATTAAAATGTATCTAGTAAATAATTAGCAATAATACCTCGGAAATTTCTGAAAACTGCGTGTTGGCTTGACAACACTTCTCTGCTGTCTCTACAGCGATTTCATAGTTATCCACAAATGCTCTGTATACCCCAAGTTGGCTGGCCTGCAAAAATATACAAAAGTTGATCACAATTTTAAACTGGTCTATTTACCAGTTAGAATGAAAGAATATGCACTTTATTTACAATATCTCAAAACATTTCACATTTTCTGTTAGAGACAGCAGGAATTGCCGGTGCTGGAGTCTGAGATAACAAGGTGTAAAGCTGGACGAACACAGCAGGCCAGGCAGCTTCAGAGGAGCAGGAAAGCTGACGTTTCGGGTCTGGATCCTTCAGAAATTTTCTGTTAATGTTTAATGTTTAATGCAATGTCTACACAATTTTAGTTTTGTTATGAATTTCTGTCAGTCACATTGTGACTCAAAGGAAACAAAGTGCAGAGTTCAAGCTCTGCTCCAGGGTTTCAGCACAAAAGTCAAAACTGACACTCCAATTCAGTACTGAGTGATGAGTGCTGCCTTAACAAAGATGCTATATTTCCACTGAGGCCCATCTGACTGCTTTGGTAGATGGCACTAGTTCAAAGAAAAACAGATTTACTCTCTCCACTGTCCTGGCTAATAATCATCCCTTTATTAACATTAGAAAAGCAGATTACCCAATCGTTATACAAAATATAGCAGATGTTCAAAATCTGAAATAAAAATTTGGAATGTTGGAAATACCCAGCAAGTCTGTGGCATCCGTGGAGACGGAAACAAACACAGTTAACATTCTGAGTCAAATATGTGCCTGAGATGTGATTCCAAACAATCATATTTGACTTGAAATGTTAATTCCTACTCTCTCCACAGTCAGTGCAACACCTACTGAGTTTTCTAGCACATTGTTTTTCTTGCTGTTTCTGGGAGCTTGCTGTACCAAATTGGCTACTGTTTCCTACATTAAAACAGTAGCTGCACCTCAAAATGAATTTCATTGGCTGAAACAATTTGAAATGTCCCACTATTATAGGTGCAATCTTTTTTACAATCACTATTATATTATGGAAAAATGTCGCAGCCAAGTAAGATCCAAAACAGCTAATGAGATGAATTAGTTGAGGAATAAAATTTGGCCCAATGCTGAGAGAGCTCTCCAACCAAGTGATACTTAAGTCCACATAACCAATCTATAAATGTTCAATATGATGCCTGAAAAATGGCATTCCTAGCAATCCAGAACACCCCATTGTTTGACTGAACTATCTGTCTAGTTGACCACCACTTTGCAAAACAAGTTAGGCTATTAGTGGAGCCTGGCACAGCCCTTTGAAATACAAGCATCAACTGTATTGAAAGTAACATTAAAGATAGTTTTGAAAGATGTGGTTGCCAATCCACGTGGCTTCTACTACTGTTGTTAAAATAAGAGATTAATTTTATTTATAGTATATGTTACATGAACTACAGCAATATGAGCAAGTGTATCGATATTCAGCTTCCTTCACCAGAACTAGAATAAAATGTATGTGTACAAGGACAAGGACAGTAAAGGCAGAGAACGAGAAAATTTAACAAAATATCAACACAAGAATTCATCATCAAAGAGAAAATAACAACATTTAAATGACCTTCAAATTGAACCTAATATATTTTGGATAATTGCTTCATGCGTACATTTGTTTTTCTTTATTACTCTCTGGGTTATTCTGTAGGACATTAAAGTTTTTAAAGTTCCAGGTGTTTACTTAATCCAAGTTGTTGTTCTACTAAGAATCAAAAGTAGAAAGTTACACAAACTATCAATTATTTTGTCCTTATTGACTGAAGATCTGAAATTATCTAAAAATAAAAACCTCTGTGCTAGAACAGAAAAAAAGTGAACACAAAGTATTTTAAAATACTGATTCAATCTATTTAATGATATTCTTTCTTATACACAGCAAAATATTATCCCCAACCATTACAGCCGTAGGAAGGAGAGACTCCTACTGCAATTAAATAATATTCCACCCTATGTTGCTAAATAGATGAAGGTCCATTCACAGGGTCTAGCTGTCTTCTAACAGAACTATGTAGAGTCTCAGAGATCGAATCAAGGAGATGAGTGGAGTTAATGTTTACAAGTGGTACAGTTGGGGCATGAAACTGGAAAACTTGCTTTCCTGCAAACTGCAGTGATCGCTTATGCCTCTGAGGATTTATATTTTGACAGTCCATCAGCACCCCAATTGCCTCAAGAGTGTTTTCTATTTCTGACACTTTCAAATTAGCAGTGAGGGACTGAAAAGCCATTGCCTATCTCTGGGATTATACTGCAGTTCTAGTAACAGGCTCTTAGCATCACCAGCATGGGTAGCTTTCCCACCCACCTTTAATTGCACTGAGTGGCTTGTTAAGCCATTTAAGATTTATCTGTCTCGAGTCATATGTAGGCCAGACCATGTAAGGATGGCAGATTTCATTCTCTAAAGCATTTTAACCACTTCCAGCCAGACATGATGATCCTTCATGGCCTCATTTTGAAGTTCCCAACAGATGTGCGACCAAAGTTAGAGCTCATGGAACAAAAGGGACTGCAGCAACATGATATGAAATTGAGTGATGGGAACTAGATTTGTCGTTAATGGTTGTTTTTTGGACTGGAGGCAGAAACATAGAAAATAGGAACAGCACTAGGCCATTCAGCCCTTCGTGCCAACTCTGCCATTCAATATGATCAGGCTGATCATCCAACAATAGCTTGTTCTACATTTCCCCCATATCTTTTGATCCTTTTAACTCTGAGTGCTATATCCAACAGCTTTTGGACTCAACTGTTTTCAGTGGTAGCAAATTCCACAGGCCCACCAGTCTTTGGGTGAGGAACTTTCTCCTCATCTTAGTCTTAATTCTGACCATCGTGACTTATGATTATACTGTTGTTGCTGGATTGTCAATGAGTCAAAAACTTGGAACACTTTTCCCAACGCCACTGTGGGTGTAACTATACCAGGTAAACAGCGGTGATTGAAGAACATAACTCATTACCACCACCTTCAGGCAGTTAGGACTGAGCAGCAAATAACGGCCTTGACAAAACATCCCATGATTAATATATTTTATAAAACTCTGAGAAATCCACTTCCTTAAGTCAACTTTATCTCCATGTACTGTCCTTTTCATTCCATAGTTGTTGCTGTCATCTAGCATTTTATCAAATGGCTTCTGGAATATCATATTATTAACATTATTAACAATTTTTTAACAATTCCAAATTTTGACAAGTGGCTACGAACATTGAGATAACAAGGTGTCGAGCTGGATGAACGCAGCAGGCCAAGCAGCATCAGAGGAGCAGGAAAGCTGATGTTTCAGGCCGAGACCCTTCTTCAGAAATGGGGGAGAGGAAGGGGATTCTGAAATAAATAGGGAGAGAGGGGGAGGCAGATAGAAGATGGATAAAGGAAAAAAGATAGGTGGAGAGGAGACAGACAGGTCAGAGAGGTGGGGATGGAACCAGTAAAGGTGGGGGTAGGTGGGGAGTTAGGGAGGGGATATGTCAGTTCAGGGAGGATGGACAGGTCAAGGGGACGGTATGAGGCTAGTAGGTAGGAGATGGGGGTGGGGCTTGAGGTGGGAGGAGTGGATAGGTGGGAGGAAGGACAGGTTAGGAAGGTGGGGACGAGCTGGGCTGGTTTTGGGATGCGGTAGGGGAAGGGGAGATTTTGAAGCTTGTGAAGTCCACACTGATACCATTGGGCTGCAGGGTTCCCAAGCGAAATATGAGGTGCTGTTCCTGCAACCTTCGGGTGGCACTGTTGTGGCACTGCAGGAGGCCCAGGATGGACATGTCATCTAAGGAATGGGAAGGGGAGCTGAAATGGTTCGCAACTGGGAGGTGCAGTTGTTTAGTACGAACCGAGCGTAGGTGTTCCGCAAAGCGGTCCCCAAGCTTCTGCTTGGTTTCCCTGATGTAGAGGAGGCCACATCTGGAACAGCAGATACAGTACAGAACATAGAACGTAGAACATTACAGCGCAGTACAGGCCCTTCGGCCCTCGATGTTGCACCGACCTGTGAAACTAATCTGAAGCCCATCTAACCTACACGATTCCCTTATCATCCAAAACATACCACATTAGCAGATGTGCAGGTGAACATCTGCTTGATGTGGAAGGTCTTCTTGAGGCCTGGGAACACTGGCTACGAACATCGTCTCGGATTATCATTTCTTAAAGCTTTCCCACCACTGACCCAACAGACCCATAATTGCCAGGTTTAGCTTTACATGCATTTTTTAAAACGGAATTTTGTGTGACTTTGTGAAATGCTTTGTTGAATTCTATTTGAACTACATCAACTGCACTACATGCATCTATACGTGAAGTCACCTCCTCAAACAAAGATTCAACCAAATGTATTAGACATGACTTCGCTTTGACAAAGCCAAGCTGACTATTCTTGTTCAAATCTTGTCTCTCCAAATAGAGATTAATTCTCTCCTTCAGAATTTTCCCCAATAATTTTCCTACCAATAATGAGAGACTCACTGGCCTGTAATTCCCAAGTTTATCCCATCACCCTTTTTGAAAAATGAGGAGAACTACATTAGCTGTCCTCCACTTCTCTGGCTGGCTGACTGACTGATTTATTGTCACATGTACCAAGTACAATGAAAAGCTTTGTTTATGACCAGTGCAGGCATATCATAGTAAGCAAGGATGTACAGATCAAAAAGACTTAAACAGAGGCATACAGGTTACATTGCTCAAGGTGTGCGCAATGCGAGATCAATGTTAGCAAGATCAGTATTATTTAAGACTAGAGAGTCTATTCATCAATCTAATAACGGCCAGGAAGATGTTGTTCCTGAACCTGCTGGTGTGTGTGTTCAGGCTTCTGTATCTTCTAACTGACAGAAGAAGTTGTAGGAGATCATTACCGGGGTATGATTGGTCTTTGATGATGTTGGCAGCCTTTCAGCGGCAGCAAGTTGTGTAAATGGAGTCCATCGATGGAAGGTTGGCTTCCATGGTAGTTTGGCTGTGCACATCACCTTCTGTAGTTTCTTACGGTCCTGGGCACGGCAGTTGCCATACCAGGCTGCTATGCACCGCCACAGAATGCTTTCAATTATGCATCTGTAGAAACTGGTGAGGGTCCTTATGGACATGCCAAATTTCCTGAGCCGCCTGAGGAAGAGGAGGCATTGTGCCTTCTTTACTGTCGCATCTACATGGGAAGTCCAGGACAGGTTGTCGGTTATCATCACACCAAAGAACTTGACGCTCTCTACCCTCTCAACCTCAATTCCATTGATGTAGATGTGGGTGCATTCTCCTCCTTTCTTTCTGAAGTCAATGATCAGTTCTTTAGCTTTGCCGACACTGTGAGAGCGGTTGTTCTTATTCCACCATGTCAGCAAGCGCTCTATCTCTTTTCTGTATATTGATTCATCGTTGTTAGGTATCCATCCTACTATGGTGGTTATGTCAGCAAACTTGTAGATGACACCACTCCTCTGCCTAGAAGGGCTTTAAGAATTTAGGTTCTTCCATAATCATGGATTCCTGTCCACTGTGATTGACAGGGTCCCCAACTGCATCTCACCTATCACCCCTGCTTCCACTCTTCCCATCACTCACATCATCATGATTGGGTCCCCCTTGTTCTCACTTTTCACTCCACCAGTCTCCATATTCAAAAGATCATTCTCAGCCATTTCAGACAACAACAGCAGAATGCCACCACCAAACACATCTTCCCCTCACTCCCCCGTTTGCATTTTGGAGGGATCGTTTCCTCCAGGACACACTAGTCCATTCCTCGGCCACCAACACCAACCCCCACTTCCCACGGCACCTTCCCATGAAACTGCAGAAGCTGCAACAAGTGCCCCTTCATGTTCTCCCTGCTCACCATCCAAGGGCCTAAACAGTCGTTCCAGGTGAAGTAGCATTTCACCTGTAACTCCTCCAATCTTGCATACTGCATTCGCTGCACCCAAAGTGGCCTACGCTATACTGGAAAAAGTAAACACAGTCTGGGTGACTGCTTGGCAGAACACCTCAGGTCTGTGCACAAGCATGGTCCTGATCTTCCCACAGCTAGTCATTTTTACACAGGGTCTTGCTCGCATGCCCATTTGTCTGTCCTCGGCATGCTACAGTGCTCCACCAGATCACAGCGCAAACTGGAGGAGCAACATCTATCTTCAAACTAAGCAGTTTACAACCTTCTGGGCTCAATATTGAGTTCAACACCTTCAAATTGTGAACACATTCTTTCCCTTTCTTTTAGCTTTGCTTGTTACATTCTCTGTCACCCTTTCTCCCCTTCCACCACACCCGTGAGACTGTCTGTTCTTTCCAGTCTAGCAGTTAGACACACTGTTGTTCTGCCCTTCTCACGTCCAGATCACTTAATCTGAACTATCAACATCCTTTCTCCCCCAGCACTCCAACCACCCTCTCCCCCTCCACACCACTTTAGCTCTGATGAAAATTCGAAACGTTGGCTTGCTTTCTCTCCATGGATGCTGCCTGACTCACTGTGACATCCAGCAATTTTTGTTTTCAGTTCAGGTTCCAGCATCTGCAGTAATTTGGTCCTACTTAGTATCATTTGTTGTTTAGTTGGTCAGTACAGGCATGGTGAGCTGAAGGAATTGTTTCTATGCTGCATGACTCTAGGACATTTGTCTCTTACAGGACTCAACATTTATCACAGCAGCACAGAAACAAAACAATTCTCCAGCATCTGCAGTACCTTTTATCTCAGAAACAAAACTTGTCTTTTCTTTGCTCTGTGGAACAACTTTTCCCATTATAAATAGTTACTGGGTTTCCACTAGTTTAACGCTAATTCAAATTAATATTGCTAGAAAAAGACACACGCTTATAAAGCTTTCCATTTTGCACTCCTCGGGACATTGCACAAGAATACAAATTCAAGGGGAAAACTAACATTTCCACTGCATGAGAGAACAGTGCTGATTGGTCAGCAAGTGGATTCTGATTGCTGCAGACATTGTCATGGAGAATACACCAATTAATAATAAAAGTTTCAACAATATTTGATAGTGTGTTCAAATACAATTTAACCAGTATCAGATTTGACCATGTTCATGAGACTGTATGAAGGATGCCAAATTAAGGAAATTTCAAAATTCTAATGATCATCCTGTGATGGACAATAATTGCACTGATCCAGGACACACCTGGTTGCGCTGAAAATATTCTACATTGCATATCCATCTGTTCCTTTATCTTTCAGAACTGCAGCCAAAAGATGCTAGCCTAGTTACGGCACACAGCTATCCTCAACTATAGTGAACTTTGGTCAGCTGTTTGAAATTCTATGGTAATCTCAGATCAAGTGCTTTGATACACGTGCTTAGCATACTAAATCCACTAAGCTATTGGCTGGTGCAGTTAACGGATATACAATGTATCCAGGTTTTATTTCCACAACTCTCAAAACAGAATTAATGTGCTTCAAGCCTGTTTGTTTCAGATTACAAACCTGCTCAACATCTATTATAAACTGATTAAAATCATACTATAATTCCTAGTTTTAAGTGCACAGTTGAATTTCTGTTTTATCAGGTTTACAGAGGAATCATTAATCACCCATTTAAAATCCTTTAGCTTCAGGAAGATCGTTCACAGCAAATGCTGTTTTGAAACCATCCCAAGCACGATGAGAAAATATGTAGAGCAACAGATGTGATATGACCTGCAAGATAAACTGAGCAGAGTGAGAGGACAGCCCTACATTTTTGGATATGTTGTATGGTGAAATTTGACAGGTCCTTATTGGGTCGCTACATGGATAAACAACTGGAATTTCTCCCATCTCTGGAAGGAAACTATCGATAATCGATAAGAATAAAACTGACAACACAGATAATAAGGTCAGCAGGGTGCTACTGATCGGAAATTTTCACTGAATGGATTAACGTAACACAAAGTATTCCAGGGAAACAACATGGATAAAACAGAAAAATTCTGTATCATTTTCAATTAAGTGTTTGCAAGATCAGTGACTTGAATAGGAAAAATGAAAACGACATCAAATATTTTAAAAGATATTAAGAGATCATTATTGGTGCTTTTTACTGTCAGTCATTTAAATACCAATTCAAGTTAGTTTAGAAAATACAAAAACCTAACTGAAAAACACAGCATTTATATGGAAGACAGGAGGGAAGAAATGTTTTAGTTAAAATAGATTGTAATCAGGTTCTTTAAGGGAGACATTCGGTGGTAATAATAAAGAAATGGTAGCTAATGGCAGATTAAAGTCAGTTCTCACAACGACTACAGGCAGTCGCTGGGTTGCAAATGGGTTCTGTTCTGGAGCCCGTTTACAAGTCGATTGGTACACAAATCAGAACGCAATGAAGGACAATGTAAAGCAGTTTTTCATATACACAGGAAACGTTCATTTGTCAGGTATTTACAACTATGTATGGGATCATGTTCATAAATATGAGCACTTGTAAGCTGCATTTCACAAATTGGGGACCCCTAATAAGCAAATTTTAGATTTAGTAATTTTAGATCAAGCACATACAACATATCTAGAACTAAGCATGTACTATTAAAGTATAAAATTGGTTAATTCTCTGCAAAACACCCAACAAGCTGGGACACTGATGAACATGATCAAGGAAACTGTAAAGGCTCTGGTTGATATTTTTAAGATATTCTTTAAATACATGAGCTGCATCTGTGTACTTCAGCATCCCAAGGATTAAACTTAGGTATAAGACACTAGTTTGCCAATATCTGTACTAGGCAAACATTTTGAGGAACGAAATTCTTGTGGAATACTGTCAATGACTATGTAAAAACAAGCAATTCATAATTATCAATATGAATCCTGAATCATAAGTCAATTTTTGAAATCTGCTGCAATTCTTTGTGGATGCAACTAAATCTGTAGACATATTACATAATTATAGTCAGAAGGTATTTAAGGAAATTGTATATTGAGTCTTTTAAGATTAAAATATTAAATAGAAAAGATCTGCTGTGACTATTTGATTACCTTTTGAGAAATTTTGCAGTTTTCATCATATACCTTTCAAAGACGACAATATTTACTGATTGTATGAAAAGAAATACTTGTGTTCTTTTGGGAGGTGCCCCACAAGGACACACACTCAGCTGCCTACTGTACTGTCTGTACACTCACGACCAAGAATACAGGAAGGAGGTAAGAGTGCTTGATGTCATGGTGCAACGACAACAATTTCTCTCTCTCAATGTCAACAAAAGAACTGATCATTGACTTTAGGAAGGAGGACACACCCCTAACTTTATCAATAGAGCTAAGGTAGAGAGGGTGGAGAGTGTCAAGCTCCTAGAATACCCAACAATCTGTCCTGGACCATCCTGTGCAGATGTGACGGTCAAGAAGGCACAACAACGCCGAGGTTCCTAAGCATCCTGAGGAAGAAGAGGAATGTCCATAAGGACCCTCACCAAGTTTTACAAATGCACCATAGAAAGCATTCTGTTGGGGTGCATAACTGCTTGGTACGGCAAGTGCACTGTCCAAGTCTGTAAGAAACCACAGAAAGTTACATACACGGTTCAGACCATCACGAAAGTCAACCTTCCAACCGTGGACTCCACCTACTCCTTCTGGAAAGGCTGCCAACATCATCAAAGACCCCTCCTATCCCGGTAATACTCTCTTTCAACCTCTTCCAACAGAAAGAAGATACAGAAGCTTGAACACACGTACCGACAGGTTCAAGAATAGCCCCATCCCTGCTGTTATTAGGCTGCTGAATGGACTTCTCTAATTTCATGTCTAATGTTGATCTTGCTTTTGTGCACCTCCTGTGCAGACGTAACCTCTGTCTAAACACCTGTGATCTGTATGTCCTTGTATGTTATGATCTGCCCGTACTGCTTGCAAAACTTTCACTGCACATATGACAACAATAAATTAAATCAAATCAAAAAACAAAATGAAGTGAAATGACAAACAAATTTGAAAATGAGGATAGAGACCAAAACTGAGTTGCCAGGTAAAAAAGCCAGCACAGCTAGGCAAGAATGGAAATAATGTACATGTGGAAGTTTGCTTGCCTAGAAAGGAACTCTGGATGCAGAATTTTGGGATTAGTGCAAAAGTGGAGATGGACAAGCTGTTTAAGAAATGTTTCAAGAAAGCAAATTAAGATGGGGCAACATGACTGATAACCCCTTGTCAGGTAAAGACAGATCAATTTCAATGGCTGTGAGGCCACCTCATCCAGTACTGAACTAATTATCACAAATGCAGCATAATCATGCTGGACATATTCTACTTCCATAGATACTTGTGCCACCGACTTAATTTCTAACCAGTGAAATATTCTTCTGTGAGAAAGGATCACAAATAACAGAGCCACCTCCCTACACTGGGGAGACAAAACACAAACTGGGTGACCGCATTGTGGAATACCTACATTCTGTTTGTAAATAATGTCCCCGAGCCTCTCGTTACCTGCCACATCAACACACAATGGCCAACATTTCTGTCTCGGGCCTGCAGCAGGGCTCCAGCATGGCTTAGTGCAGGTTGTAAGAACAGCATCTCATTTTCTCTTTGGGCACCCTACAACCCTCAGGACTCAATACTGAGTTTAATAATTGTAGAACCTGAACACTATCTTCTATGTCCTTTACCCAGCTCTACACCCTAGGCCTGTCATGACATGGGCTGCTTTCTGCACGGCAAACCCATTTTCACCAACTTCCGGTCCTCATTGTCAAGTTTTCTTTTTTCCCTGGTGCAGCCCTTTGTATACCTAACTATCATTCTCTCTCTGGTCTCCATCCCTTCTCGCTCTGTGAAAACCACGCCCACACCCCAATGCCATCCCTTCAGCTTATAGTAGCTAGGAAAAAGTCATATGTAAGTTCTGTGTAAGGGTCACTGGACTCAAAACAATAATCCTGCTTTTTATGCTGCCAGGCCTGCTATGTTTCTTCAGCAATTTTTGTTTTTATTTCAGGTCAGCAGCATCCACAGTTCTTTGTTCTATTACAACAGAGCTATTTCTCCTTCTGCAATAAAGTTAATTAAATACATTAAACCAACTCCACTAAAACTACATTATGAAAGCTCTCTTATTCTATTTGTTCCCTCTTTTCATTTTTGTATTCAATTCATCTTTTCACATTATCACTCTCTCAGATTATTGCCTCCCACCCCCACCCCAATAGTTCTTTGTATCCCACGACTTCCCTGGCCTTGTTTTCTCTATGTCCTCCAGTGTTGACATTCTGCTGCTTGAGCAGGCCAATGCAGTTCCAACTGCTTGAAGCATCTCTACTTGAAGCAGGCCAACGCAGTCCCAACTGCTTGAAGCATCTCTGCTTGAAGCAGGCCAATGCAGTCCCAACTGCTTGAAGTATCTCTGCATAAAGTATGCGCTGATGGCATCTTCACACAAACAGTAAGCCATTAAATGAAATAAAACTTGCAGATATTAAACCTTCTAAAGACACTGGGGTGGCACAGTGCCTCAGTGCTTAGCACTTCTGCCTCAAAGAGCCAGGGACCTGGGTTTAATTCCACCCTCAGGCATCTGTCTATGTGGAGCTTTCACATTGTCCCTGTGGGGTGGTCTGCATGGGTTTCCTCTGGGTGCTCTGGTTTCCTCCCACAGCCCAAAGATGCGCAGGTTAGGTGGTTTGGCCATTCTAAATTGCCCAAAGTCCAAGAGATGTGCAGGTTAGATGTATCAGCCATGGGAAATGCAGGGTTACATGGATGAGGTCGGTCTGGGTGGGATGGTTTTCTGAGGTTCAGTTTGTACTTAATGGGCTAAATGGCCTGTTTCCAGAATACAGGAATTCTATGAAGATTTAGGACTTCAAAAGTGCCAACAGCATTGTCGCAATAAAGTGAACATCTCAATAGCATAAAATTTACATGACCAGTAAGCAAAGACCTCCAAATTTCACATGCCACCTGATCTTAGAGTCATAGAGCTGTACAGCATGGAAACAGACTCTTCAGTCCAACTCATCTATGCTGACCAGATATCCTAAACTGATCTAGTCCCTTTTGCCAGCATTTGGCCCATGTCCCTCTAAACCTTTCCTATTCATTTACCCATCCAGATGGATTTTAAATGTTGTAATTGTACCAGTCTCCACCACTTCATCTGGCAGCTCATTCCATACACGCACCACGCCCTGGTGAAAAGATTGCCCTTTTAAATCATTCCCCTCTCACCTTAAACCTACATCCTCTAGTTCTGGAATCCCTGCCCCAATGAAAACACCTTGGCTATTCACCCTGTCTGTGCCCCTCATGATTTTATAAACCTCTATAAAGTCACCCCTCAGCCTCCAACACTCCTGGGAAAATACCTCCTGTCTATTCAACCTCTCCCTGTAGCCCAAACCCTCCAAACTTTGGTACAAACCTTGTAAATCTTTTCTGAATCCTTTCAAGCTTCACAACATCATTCCTACAGCAGGGAGACCAGAATTGCACGCAGTATTCCAAAAGGTGCCTAATCAATGTCCTGTACAGCCACAACTTGACCTCCCACTTCCGGTACTCAGTGCACTGACCAATAAAAGAAAGCATATCAAACACCTTCTTCGCTATCCTGTCTACCTGCGCCTCCACTTTAAAGGAGGTATGAACCTGCACTCCAAGGTCTCGTCGTTCAGCAATACTCCCCAGGACCTTAATATTAAATGTATAAGTCCTGCTCTGATTTGCCTTTCCAAAATGTAGCACCTCATAAATCAAACTCCATCTGTTAGAGATCATAGGAACTGCCGATGCTGGAGTCTGAGATAACGAGGTGTGGAGCTGGAGGAACACAGCAGTCCAGACAGTATCAGAGGAGCAGGAAAGCTGACATTTCGGGTTGGGACCCTTAGGTCCCGAAATATAAAAGTGACAAAACGTAGTGGAGCCAACACCGAGCCTTATGCCACACCACTGATCACAGGCCTCCAGTCTGAAAAATCAACCCTCCACCACCATCCTGTCTCCCACCTTTGAGCCAGTTCTGTATACAAATGTCTAGTTCTCCCTGTATTCCATCCGATCTAACCTTGCTAACCAGTCTACCATGCAGAACCTTGTTGAACGCTTTGTGAAGTCCATTTAGACAATGTCTACCGCTCTGCCTTCATCAATCCTCTTTGTCACTTCTTCAAAAACACTCAATCAAGTTAGTGAGGCACAATTTCCCATACACAAAGCCATGCTGACTATCCCTAACCAGTCCTTGCCTTTCCAAATACATGTAAATCCTGTCCCTCAGGATTGCCTCCAACAGCTTGCTCCCCACTGATGTCAGGCTCACCAGTCTACAGTTCCTGGCTTTTCATTACCACCTTTCTTAAATAGTGGCACCATGTTAGCCAACCTCCAGTCTTCCAGCACCTCACCTGTAGCTATAGATATAACAAATATCTCAGCAATGGGCCCAAGCAATCACTTCCCTAGTTTCCCACAGAGTTCTAGGATATACCTGCTCAGGTCACGGAGATTTATCCACCTTTTTGCATTTTAAGATGTCCAGCACCTCCTCCTCTGTAACATGGACATATTTCAAGATGTTGTTATTTATTTCCCTTTGTTCTCAAGCTTCCATATCCCTCTCCACAGTAGACACTGATGCAAAATACTGATTTAGCATTTCCTGCAGTTCCACACATAGGTGGCCTTGCTGATCTTTAAGTGACACTATTCTTGAGTCAATGCAACCTGATATAGTGCTCCTGTTCAGACATTTGTTAGTGTACCAAATGATTTAAGTTGACAGTTTGTTATTATTTCTTACTTTTTTAAAAATTTAATACAGTTGTCCATTCCTCTCAAAATCACACTGATTCTAATTGCTATTAGGAAATGCTGGGCTTCACAGTTCACAACATGCATCATTGACTAAATTTTGCCAAGGATTCTATTCAAGTTCTCATGTAACAGACCATGTCAAAGGTTTAATAACTCAGGCGAGGAACAGGACAATCTATAATACAACGTAAGAACATTGACAGGTATAAACTGCAAAATGGTTAGTGCGACAAGAAGCCTGCCAAAAAAACCCACAGCCAATGTCAAGAAGAATTATAGAGTTCAGCATCAACTTTCTATACGGCTATGGGGAAGTTTGGAGCCTATAAATTATAGCATTAAAGTAGTGTCAAACTTTGTCTGCATACTTCTGGACTCTCAATTTCACAATGTGTTGGGCCCTTGCTGTTTGTGGTATATATAAATGATTTAGATTTGAATGTAGCAAGTTTGATTAGTAAATTTGCAGATGATAGGAAAATTGGTGCAGTGGTTAATACTGAGGAAGGACAGCCTTAGATTACAGGCTGAGAAGATGGGTTGATCAGTGGCAAATGAATTCAATTGGATAAGTGTGAGGTGATGCACTTGAAAAGGTCAAACGAGGCAAAAGAATACATGATGACTGATCACACCTTGAGAAGCATTGAAGATCAGGGGGACCTTGCACATGTTCGGCGCTCTTATAAGGTTGTAGGACAGTAGATAAAGTGGTTAAGAAAACTTATGGGATACTCACCTTTATCAGCCCAGCCAAAGAGCTTAAGAACAGGGAGACGATGCTGGAACTGTATAAAATGTTGGTTAGGCCACTACAGCATTGTGTGCAGTTCTGGAATCTACATTATAGGAGAATGTAATTGCACTGGAGAAGGTAGGGAGGAGACTTACCAGGATGCTACCTAGACTGGAGAGTTTCAGTTATGAAGAGAGATTGGATAAATTAGGACTGTGTTCCTTGGAGCAGAAAAGACTGAGGGCGTACATGATTGGGATGTATAAAATTATGAGGGACACAGACAGGATAGACAGGTATGAACTTTTCCCACTGGTAGAGGGATCAATGAACAGGGGCATAGGTCGTACAAGGCAGGGGATTTAGAGAGGATGTAAGGAAAGGTTCTTTTCACTGAGAGAGTAGTGGGACTCTGGAACTAACGACCAATAAGGGTAATAGAAGCATAACATTTAAGAAGTATTTAGATTTGTATATATAATGTCAAAGCATCAAGGCCATGGACCAGATGTTCAAAAAAAAGGATTAGAATAGTCAGGTGGTTGTTTTTGTCGGGTCAGTCTAAATAGGCCCAAGGGCCTTTTCTGTGATGTACACCTCTATGACTCATCCACAGTGCAGCTTCTGAAAGGCAATGTCATAGCTTCCATTATATTTCGATTACTATTGATGCTTAACTAATATTTTCATCTCAGGTTAGCTCGCCTCTATTTAAGGCAGGGTTTTTGCTGAAAGCATATGATTAGTAAGCTTCAAACAATCAGAAAGGAGAGATCACATCCAGACTGAGACACTGCTGCAGTGAGTGTTTATTTGTGAGATTTTGGATCAGCAGGGGAATGAGATGCAGAAAGGAATAGGTGCTTTTTGCTTAATTTCTTAGATCATTGCTTTTCAGGTCTGTTAACAGGATAAATTGAATCGAGCACCCAGTACAAAACAGTGTGACATCCCAGGGAAACCATAAGGTCATTTCGCTGCTAATAGCTGCATATTGACTATCCATCATTAGTTACAATAAGATTAATGGTAAATAGAACAAATATTTCACAAATTAAAAACTAAAAGACCAGTAGGTAATTTTTATAAAAACATTAAGAACTAAGCATATAACAGAGATACAGGGCTTCTGCATTGTACGTGCATGATATGGGAGCCAGAGGAGCCCACTGTGGTTCACAGCGACTACATCTGTAGCAAGTGTTAGTTCAGAACTGATAAGCTGGAGTCCAAGCTTCACAGACTGCAGCATATTGGTGAAGTGGATAGTTACCAGAATACAAAAGCAAAATGGATAAGAGGGGCCAATCTGTGGCTTACAAAGGAGAAGAGACAGTATCCGATCCAACGAAGAGGTGTACAGATAGGTCAAGAAAAATAATACATCTGAGGATTGGGAGCAGTTTAGAATTCAGCAAAGGACCAAGGGATTGATTAAGAAGGGAAAAATACAGTATTAAAAGTAAACTCGCAGGGAACATAAAGATTGACACTACAAAAAAAGCTTGGTGAAGATAAATGTAGGTCCCCTACAGACAGAAATGGGGAAATATATAATCGGGGACAAAGAAATGGCTGAGCAACTGAATACATATTTTGGTTCTGTCTTCACAAAAGAGGGCAAAAATCAGAATCCAGAAATGTTGGAGAATGCAAGTTCTAGTGACAGGGAAGAATTGAGGGTGATCAATATTAGTAGAGAAATGGTGCTGGGAAAATTGATAGGTTTGGAGGCAGATAAATCCCCAGGGCCTGATAATCTACATCCCAGGGTATTTAAGAAAGTGGCTCTAGACATAGTGGAGGCATTGATGGTCATCTTCCAGGATTCTATACACTCTGGGACAGTCGCTGCAGACTGGACTGTAGCTAATGTCACTCCAATATTCAAAAGGTGAGGTAGAGAGAAAACAGGGAATTATAGACCAGTAGGGCTAATGTCAGTAGTGAGGAAAATTCTCAAATCCATTATCAAGGATTTTATAACGGAGCATTTAGAAAGCAGTGGCAAGACAAGAACACAATCGGCATGGATATATGAAGGGGAAATCATGTTTGGTAAATCTGTTGGAATTCTATGAAGATGTAACCAGTAAAGTTGACAAGGGGGAGCCAGTCGATGTGGTATATTTGGACTTTCAGAAAGTATTTGACAAAGTCCCGCATAAAAGATTACTGTGCAAAATTAAAGCACATAGGGTTGAGGGAAGTGGAGTGAGATGGTTAGAAAACTGGTTGGCAAAGAGGAAACAAAGAGTCGGAATTAATGGGCACTTTTCATATTGGCAGGCAGTAACTGGTGGGGTACCACAGAGATCAGTGCTGGGACCCCAGCTATTCACCATATACATTAAGGATTTGGATGAGGGAACAAAAGTTTGCAGATGATACCAAGTTGAGCAGGAGGGTGAACTGTGACACGCATGCAGAAATTCTTCAGCATGATTTGGACAGGTTAGGTGAGTGGGCAAATCAATGGCTGATGCAGTATAATTTGGATAAATGTGAGGTTATTCACTTTAGAAGCTAAAACAATAAGGCAGATTACTACCTGAATGGCTGTAAATTGGGAGAGGGGAGTGTGTAGCAGGACCTGAGTGTCTTTATGCACCAGTCGCTGAAGGATGCTTATGCATGCAGGTGCAGCAGGTGGTAAAGAAGGCAAATGGTATGTTATCCTTCATTGCGATAGGTTTTTGAGTACAGGAGTAGGGATGTATTGTTGCAGTTATACAGAGTCTTGGTGAGACCACACCTAGAATACTGTGTGCAGTTTTAGAACACAGAACATAGAACAATACAGCGCAGAACAGGCCCTTCGGCCCTCGATGTTGCGCCGACCTGTGAACTAATCTAAGCCCATCCCCCTACACTATCCCATCATCATCCATATGCTTATCCAAGGACTGTTTAAATGCCCCTAATGTGGCTGAGTTAACTACATTGGAATGCCCTGCCTGCCACGCCCTTACCACTCTCTGAGCAAAGAACCTGCCTCTGACATCTGTCTTAAATCTATCACCCCTCAATTTGCAGCTATGCCCCCTCGTACAAGCCGACGTCATCATCCTAGGAAAAAGACTCTCACTGTCCACCCTATCTAATCCTCTGATCATTTTGTAGGTCTCTATTAAATCCCCTCTTAGCCTTCTTCTCTCCAATGAGAACAGACCCAAGTCTGTTTGGTCTCCCTTTCTGAGGAAGGATGCTCTTGCTCTCGAGGGAGTGCAGCGCAGGTTTACCAAGCTGATTAAGAGGATGGCGGGAGTGATGTATGAGGATAGACTGACTAGGTTAGCATTGTTTTCGCTGGAGTCCAGTTGAATGGGGTTGGGGGATCTCATGGAGACTTACTAAATTCTAATAGGACTAGACAGAGTAGATGCAGGGGGTATGTTCCCGATGGTGGGTGTGTCTAGAACCGGGGTCACAGTCTGAGGATTCAGGGTAGACTATTTATGACGGAGATGAGGAGACATTTTTTCACTCAAAGAGTGGTGAGCCTGTGAAATTCATTATCACAGGAAGTAGTTGATGCCAAAACATTGAACGTATTCAAGAGGTGGCTAGATATAGCACTTGGGGCGAATGGGATCAAAAGTTATGGGGAGAAAGCAGAATTAGGGTGTTAAGTTCGATGATCAGCCACGATCATGATGAATGGCACAGGAGACTCCCAGTGCCAAATGGCCCCCTCCTTCTTCTATCTGCATTGTTTCCTTGTTTCACTCAGTTCCAGGAGGCCGTCACACCATGAGATTAACTACCTTTAATTCAATCAGTGGTGAGGGATAGGAGGGGCTGACTACAAGTGAGGCAAGTAGAGATCCAGGAGGTAGTGCTGCAGGAGCCTCAGCCCTTGAGCTTGTTTAACATGTTTCAGATTCTTGTCTCCTCTGTGGATGAGATCGGGGGCCTCGAGGATGAACAAACTGACTATAGCATCATGTACAGCAAGCCGTTTAAGAGCGAGGAGAAATGAGAAAATTATTTGTAATCAGGGATAGTAAAGACAGGAAAATAAACACTGTTCCCAGTGGCCAGGAGAGGGTCCCGAAGGCTGCCTACCTGGTGCCCCAGATCAGGATAGCTCATCTGGCCTACAGAGGAACTTGCAGTGGGTGAAAAAAGATCCAGTTGTCGTGGTCCAAGTAGCTACCAATAACAAAGGCAGAGCAAGCTAAGAGAATCTACTGAAGATATAGGAGCAGTTTGAGGGTAAATTAGAAAGCAGAACCAAAAAGATAACAATCCCTAGATTTCGATCTGAGTCACAAGATCATTGGCATAGGGTCAACAAGATTAAAGAGGTAAACGCATGCCTCCAAGATTGGTGTAGGAGAAGTGGATTCCAATACATGGGGCACTGGCACTAGTACTCCAGAGGAGGGAGCTGTTCTGATCGTACAGGTGCATCTGAATCATGCTGGCACTAGATTCCTGGTGAATCATGTAACTAGGGCTGTATATAAAGGCTTTAAACTAAATAGTGCTGGGGTCAGCTAAGTTGCATGGGAGATTGGAAAAGTAAAGGTAGAACGAGGTAGAATTGCATGTTCATGATCGGGGTGATTGTTACCAGATAATGTCGTATTGAACCAAGGAAACAGAAAAGTGTAGGGTAATTTGATAATAGAATACAGTTAAAGACTTTGAATCTTAATGCATGAAGCATTCAGAATAAGGCAGACAAAATGGCAAGACAAATTGAGATAAATGAATATGATCTCACAGCCATTACGTGGTTACAAGAAGATCAAATTTGGTAATTTAACATTCAGAAATATTTGACATTTTGGAAAGACAGGAGGAATGGGAAAGGTGGTGAGGTGGCACTGTTAATAAGAGATGAAATGAGGACAACTGAGAGACACTATCTAGGCTCGGAAGCTGTAGAATCCATTTGGACGGAAGTAAAAAAAACAGCAATGGAAAGAAGACATTGGTAGGAGTAGTACACAGTCCCCAAACAGTAGCAGCTCTGTAGGAAAGGCAATAATATATCAACAAATAGTTGCAGCATATATAGAGAAAACACCAATAGGTATGGGTGACCTTAATCTTCATATTGATTGGGTTAATCAAATTGGAAAGGGTAGCTACAACAACAAATTTATACAGTATATTAGGGATACTTTCCTAGAGCAATATGCCAATGGAGCCAACCAGAGAGAGTAGGCCATCTTGGATCTGTTGATAGATACTGAGGCAGGTTTAATAAATGACCTGTGATTAAAAGATTCCCTGTTTAGTAGTGATCGTAACATGACAGAATGTCACATTGGGTTTGACAGTGGGAAACTTATACCAGAAGCATGTGTTTAGCAGAAATAAAGGGAATTACAACAAAACAAAAATTGAGTTAGCAAAAGTGAGCCAGGTGGATAGATGTGCAGAAACGACAGTAAGCAAGCAGCAGTAGCATGTAAGAAGACAATTCATGACTCCCAGTAAAAAAAAATACATACCAGTAAGGAGGAAAGATTCTCAGAGAGGGATGAACCAACCATAGTTGGAGGGAGGGTTTCAGGTATATGGATAACTGGGGCTCATTCTGGGGAAGGTGGGACCTCTACAAACAGAACGGTCTTCTCTTGAACCAGAGGGGTACTAATATCCTGGGTGGGAAATTTGCTAGTGCTATTCGGGTGGATTTAAACTAGCTCAGCAGGGGCATTGGAACCTGTGGTGTAGTTCCAGTACACAGGAGGATGAGAGTAGGGAGGACATGGACAGGATTTCACCATCACAGGAGTGTGCTGGCAGACAGCAAGCTGGTTTGAAGTGTGTCTACTTCAACGCCAGGAGTATCGGAATAAGGCAGGTGAGATTGCAGCATGGATAGGTACCTGGGACTTCGATGTTGTGGCCATTTCGGAGACGTGGATAGAGCAGGGTCAGGAATGGATGTTGCAGGTTCCAGGGTTTAGATCTTTCATAAAGATCAGGGAAGGTGGTAAAAGAGGGGGAGGTGTAGCTTTGTAAGTCAAGGACAGTATAACGGTGGCTGAAAGAACTTTTGACGAGGACTCGTCTACTGAGGTGGTATGGGCTGATGTCAGAAACAGGAGAGGAGAGGTCACACTGCTGGGAGTTTTTTATAGGCCTCCGCAAAGTTCCAGGGATGTGGAGGAGAGGATCGGCAAAACAGTTCTGGGCAGGAGTGAAAGGAACAAGGTGGTCATTATGGGAGACTTTAACTTCACCAACATTGAATGGAAATGCTATAACTCTAGTACGTCGGATGGATCGGTTTTTGTCCAATGTGTGCAGGAGGGTTTCCTGACACAGTATGTCGAAGGGCCGACAAGAGGGGAGGCCACACTGGATCTGGTACTTGGTAACGAACCAGGCCAGGTGTTTGATTTAGTGGTAGGTGAGCACTTTGGAGAGAGTGACCATAATTCGGTTACATTTAGTTTAGCGATGGAAAGGGATAGGAACATGCCACTGGGCAAGAGTTATAGATGGGGGAAAGGCAATTATAATATGATTAGGCAAGACTTAGGAGGGATAGAATGGGGTAGCAAAATGCAGGGGATGGGGACAATCGAAATGTGGAGCTGGTTTAAGGAACAGATATTGCGTGTCCTTGATAGGTATGGCCCTGTCAGGCAGGGAGGAAGTGATAAGGTAAGGGAACCTTGGTTTACAAAAGAAATTGTATCTCTTGTTAAGCGGAAGAGGGAGGCTTATGTGACATTGAGACGAGATGGTTCAGATGAGGCGATGGAGAGATACAGATTAGCTAGGAAGGATTTAAAGGGAGAGTTAAGAAGAGCAAGGAGGGGACATGAGCAGTCATTAGCAGTTAGAATTAAGGAGAACCCTGAAGCTTTCTATAGGTATGTGGGGAATAAAAGGATGACTAGGGTAAGAATAGGGCCAGTCAAAGACAGAAGTGGGAAGTTGTGTGTGGACCGGACCCTGTGGAGATCGGAGAGGTGCTAAACAAATATGTTTGTTTTCACTCAGGAAAAGGAGAATATTGTAGAGGAGAAGACTGAGATACGGGCTATTAGACGTGAAAGGATTGAGGTTAGTAAGGAGGAGGTGTTATCAATCCTAGAAGGTGTGAAGGTAGATAAATCCCCTGGGCCGGATGGGATTTTTCCAAGGATTCTCTGGGAAGCTAGGGAGGAGAAGGCGGAGCCTTTGGCCTTGATCTTTGAGTCGTCATTGTCTACAGGTTTACGACCAGAGGACTGGAGGATTGCAAATGTTGTGCCCTTGTTCAAGAAGGGCAGTAAAGATGACCCAGGTAATTATAGACCAGTGAGCCTTACATCTGTTGTAGGAAAAGTTCTGGATTATAAGAGATAGGATTTATAATCATCTAGCAAGCAACAATTTGATTGGAGATAGTCAACATGGATTCGTCAAGGGCAGGTCGTGTCTCACAAACCTCATTGAGTTTTTTGAGAAGATGACCAAGCATGTGGATGAGGGTAGGACAGTTGACGTAGTGTACATGGACTTCAGTAAAGCCTTTGATAAGGTTCCACATGGTAGGCTATTGGAGAAAATGCGGAGGCATGGGATTGAGGGAGAGTTAGCAGTTTGGACTAGAAACTGGCTTTCTGAAAGAAGCCAAAGAGTGGTGGTTGATGGAAGATATTCAGCCTGGAGTCCGGTTACTAGTGGTGTGCCACAAGGATCTGTTTTGGGACCACTGCTGTTTGTCATTTTCATAAATGACTTGGACGCAGACATAGGTGGATGGGTTAGTAAGTTTGCAGATGACACTAAAGTTGGTGGAGTGGAAGAATGTTGCAGGTTGCAGGGAGACTTGGATAAACTGCAGAATTGGGCTGAAAGGTGGCAAATGGAGTTCAATGCAGACAAATGTGAGGTGATGCACTTTGGGAAGAATAATAGGAAGGCAGAATACTGGGTCAATGAAAAGATTCTTGGTAGTGTGGATGTGCAGAGGGATCTTGGTGTCCAGGTACATAGATCCCTGAAAGTTGCCACCCAGGTTGATAGTGCTGTTAAGAAGGCATACGGTGTGTTAGGTTTCATTGGTAGAGGGACTGAGTTCCGGAGCGGTGATGTCATGCTGCAACTGTACAAAACGCTAGTGCGGCCTCACTTGGAATATTGTGTACAGTTCTGGTCGCCCCATTACAGGAAGGATGTGGAAGAATTGGAAAAGGTGCAGAGGAGATTTACCAGGATGTTGCCTGGTCTGGAGCGAACATCTTATGAGGAAAGACTGAGGGACTTGGGTCTGTTCTCATTGGAGAGAAGAAGGCTAAGAGGGGATTTAAAAGAGACCTACAAAATGATCACAGGATGAGATAGGGTGGACAGTGAGAGTCTTTTTCCTAGGATGATGACATCGGCTAGTATGAGGGGGCATAGCTGCAAATTGAGGGGTGATAGATTTAAGACAGATGTCAGAGGCAGGTTCTTTACTCAGAGAGTGGTAAGGGCGTGGAATGCCCTGCCTGCCAATGTAGTTAACTCAGCCACATTAGGGGCATTTAAACAGTCCTTGGATAAGCATATGGATGATGATGGGATAGTGTAGGGGGACGGGCTTAGATTCGCTCACAGGTCGGCGCAACTTTGAGGGCCGAAGGGCCTGTTCTGCGCGGTATTGTTCTAAGTATAGCTAACCAAAGAAGTTAAGGAGAGCGCCAAGTTGAAAGAAAATGCATAAGGTGGCAAAAGTCAGTGAAAGCCCTGAAGACTTGGATAAATGCAGAATCTAGCAAAGGAGGACTAAAAAGATAATAAAGAGAGAGAAAGTAACTATGATGAGGTGCTAGTGAGGAATATAAAAACCATCAAGTGCTTCTTTAAAAATATAAAAAGGTAGACAGAAGTCAAAGTGAACATTGGTCCCTTGAAATTGAATCTGGGGCGATGGCTATGGGAATAAGGAAATGGCAGAGGAACTAAACTGATAACTTGCATCAGTCTTTGCAGTGGAAGATACTTCAAACATTCCATTAATACTGAAGAATATGGGGGAGGAATTAAGTACGATCACCATCACTAAAGAAGACGACAAATTAATGAGGCTAAAAGCAGATATCTCCCCTGACTCTTGGACCCTAAAAGAGGAGGCTGCAGAAATAGTGGATGCAGTAGTTCTAAATTTCCAAACATCCTTTTATTCTGGGGAAGTAAAACAGAATTGGAAAACTGGTGATGTAACCCCATTAATCACAAAGGCAGGGAGACAAAGAGCAGGCAACTCCAGGTCAATTAGCCTAACATCTACCATTGGCAAAGTATTAGAATCAACTATTAAGCAAGTAATAGCAGCATGTTTGGAAAATCAATCTCATCAAGCAGAGTCAGCATGATTTAATGAAAGGGAAACCATGTTTGACTAATTCATTACAGTTTTTTCAAGCAAGTCTCAGAGCAGATAGAGAGGAACCAGTGGACGTGTTGTATTTGTACTTGCAAAACTGTATTCGACAAGGTACTTCACAAAAGGTGCAGTCATAAGGTAAGAGATAATGGGGTTGGACTAGCATATTGACCTCGATTGAGAACTGCTCATGGTTTTTTCCAGCAATTCTTGTTTTTGTTTCAGACTTCCAGCCTTTGCGGTCTTTTTGCTTTGTTTTAGCTTACAGATATTGATACGTTAAATGTGCAAGAAATTGGTAATGGAGTATAATGTAGGCAAATGTGAAGTTGTTCGTTTGGAAGGGGGAATAAAAGAACACTATTATTTAAATGGTAAAAAACTGCAAAAACCTACAACATAAATAGGACTTGGGGGTACTTGTGCATAAAACGCAGAAAGCTAGCACACAGGTGCAGCAGGTAATCAGGAAAGCTCGTGGAATGTTGCCCTCATATCAAAGGGTTGGAGTCTAAGATTAGGGAAGTCTCAGTGCAACTGTACAAGGTCCTGGTGAAACCACATCTGGAGTACTGTGAGCAGTTTTGGTCACTTCTTTGAGGAAAGATACTACTGGAGGCAGTTCAAAAGAAAGTTCACATGCATGAACCCCAGTATGGAGAGATTGTCTTAAGAACCAAGGCTAAACATGCTGGCAGTCTACTCATTGGAACTTAAGAATAAGAGGTGATCTCATTTAAACATATAGGATTCCTAAGGGGCTTGACGGGGTAAATGCTGAGAGGATTTCCTCTCTTGGGAGAGTCTCGGACCAGAAAGCATAGTCTCCAAATAAAGACCGTGATAAGGAGCAATTTCTTCTCTCAAAGGACTATGAGTCCTTGCCACACAGAGCTGAATATACTTAAGGCTGATATTAATGGGTAGGCGATGGCCTAGTGGTATTATCACTAGCCTATTAATCAAGAAATCCAGCTAACGTTCTAGGGACCCAAGTTCAAATCCCACCACAGCAGATGGCAGAATTTGAATTCAATAATAAAAAGAAAGTCTGGAATTAAGAATCTACTGAACACCATGAAATCATTGCCGATTGTCGGAAAACCTCATTTGGTTCACTAATGTCCTTCAGGGAAGGACCACCTTCAACTGGGCTGGCCTACATGTGACTCCAGATCCACAGCAATGAGATTGACTCTCAATTGCCTTCTGAAATGGCCTAGCAATCCACTTAGTTGTACCAATCGCTACGAAGTCTCAAAGAAATGAAACTGGACGGATCACCTGGCACCAAAGAAGACATGGCATAAAACAGCCCTGTCGACCATGCAAAGTCCTCCTCATTACCATCTGGGAGTTATTGCCAAAATTGGGAGAGCTATCTCATAGAATAGTTAAACAACTGCTTGACATACGCACAGAATCATATCTTACCATCAATGTCCCAGACACCACCATCACCATCCCTGGATATGTCGCGTCCCACAGGCAGGACAGACCCATTAGAGGTGGCGGCACAGTGGTATACAGTCAGGAGGGTGTTGCTCTAGGAATCCTCAACATTGACTCCAGACCCAGTCTCATGGCTTCAGGTTAAAAATGGGCAAGGAAACCTCCTGCTGATTACCATATACCATCCTCCCTCAGCTGATGAATCGGTAATCCTCCACGTTGAACAGCACTTGGAGGAAGCACTGGAAATAGCAAGGGCATAAAATGTACACTGGGTAGGGGATTTCAATGTCCCCCACAAAGGGTGACTCAGCAACAGTACTATTGATCGAGCTGGTTGGAACCTAAAGGACATAGCTACTAGATTGGGACTGCAGCAGATGGTGAACCAACAAGAAGGAAAAACATACGTGACCTCTTCCTTACCAATCTGCCAGCTGCAGTTGTATTTGTCCATGGCAGTGATGGTAACAGTGACTAAGCTTGTGGAAACGAAGTCTCGCCTTCACATTGAGAATAATTTCCATCATGTAGTGCGGCACGATCACCATGTTAAATGGGAACAGACTTCGCACGATCTAGCAACTCAAGGCTGGGCATCCATGATGCGCTGTACTCCAGCACAATCTGTAACCTCTTGGCCTGGCATATCCCCCACTCAACCTTTATCATCAAGCCAAGGGATCAATCCTGGTTCAATGGAGAGTGCAAGAGGGCATGCCAAAACCAACACCAGGCATACCTGAACTTGAGATATCAACCTGGCGAAGCCACCAAACAGGACTAATTGCACGTCCAAACAGCGAAAGCAGCAAGTGATAGACAGGGCTAAACCATCCCACAGCTTGCGGATCAGATCTAAGCTCTGCAATCCTGCCACATCCAGTCGTGAATGGTGATGGACAATTAAACAACTCACTGGAGGAGGAGGCTCCACAAATATCCCCATCCTCAATGATGGAAGAGCCCAGCATATCAGTGCAAAAGATAAGGCTGAAGCATCCACAGTAGTCTTCAGCCCGAAGTGCCAAGTAGATGATCCATCGCAGCCTCCTCCACTGGTCCCCAGCATTGCAGATGCCAGTCTTTAGCCAATTCAACTCCACGCGATATCAAGAAATGGTTGGAGACACTGAATACTGCAAAGGCTACAGGCCCTGACAACATTCCGGTTATAGTACTGAAGACTTGTGCTCCAGAACTTGCTGCTTCCCTAGCCAAGCTATTCCAGTATAATTACAACTCTGGTATCTACCCGGCAATTTGGAAAATTGCTCAAGTATGTCCTGCAACAAAAAGCAGGACAAATCCAACCTGGCCAATTACCGCCCCATCAGTCTATTCTCAATCAATGGTAAAGTGATGGAAGGTGTCATCAACAGTGCTATCAAGCAGCACCTGCTCAGCAATAACCTGCTCAGTGACGCCCAGTTTGGGTTCTGCCAGGGCCACTCAGCTCCTGACCTCATTACAGCCTTGGTTCAAACTGGACAAAACAGCTGAATTCCAGAGGTGAGGTGAGAGTGACAGCCCTTGATGTCAAGGCTGCGTTCGACTGAGTGTGGCATCAAGGAGCCCTAGCAAAACTGGAACCAATGGATACCAGGGGGCAAACTCTCCAGTAGCTGAAGTCATATCTGACATGTAGGAAGATGGTCGTGGTTGTTGGAGGTCAATCATCTCAGCTCCAGGAGTTCCTCAGGGTAGTGCCCTCAGCTCAACCATCTTCAGCTGCTTCATCAATGACCTTCCCTCCACAAGGTCAGAAGTGGAGATGTTTGCTGATGATTGCACAATGTTCAGCAGCATTCATGACTCCTCAGTCCGTGTTCAAATGCAACAAGATCTAGACATATCCAGGCTTGGGCTGACAAGTGGAAAGTGACATTTGCACCACACAAATGCCAGGCTATGACCATCACCAATAAGAGACAATCTAACCACCACTCCTTGACATTCAATGGTGTTATCACCACTGAATCCCCTACTACAACACTCTGGGGACTGTCATTGACCAGAAACTCAACTGGACTTACCACATTAACACAGTGGCTACAACAGCAGGCCAGAGGTGAGTACTGTGGCGAGTAACTCACCACCTGACTCCTCAAAGCCTGTCCACCATCTGCAAGGTACAAGTTAGATGTGTGATGGAATACTTCCTACTTGCCTGGATGAGTGCAACCCCAACAACACTCAAGAAGCTTGACACCATCCAGGACAAAGCAACCCACTTGATTACATCCACAAGCATCCACTCCCTCAACCATCGAGGCTCAGGAGCAGCAGTATGTACAATCTACAAGATGCACAGCAGAAATTCACCAAAGATCCTCAGACAGCATCTTCCAAACCCACGACCATTTCCATCTTGAAGGACAAGGGCATCAGACATGTGGGAACACCGCCACCTTCAAGTTCCCCTGCAAGCCACTCACTATTCTGACTTGGAAATATATCGCTTTTCCTTCACTGTCACTGGGCCAAAGTCCTGGAATTCCCTCCCTAATGGCATTGTTGGGTCAACCTACAACAGGTGTACTGCAGCGGTTCACGAAGGCAGCTCACCACCACCTTCTCAAGTGCAACTAGGGATGGGCAAGACATACTAGCCAGTCAGCGATGCCCACATCCCACAAATGAATTAGAAAAAGATATCTTGATCAGTAGGGGATTAAGGATTATGGAGAAAGGCAGGAAAGTAGACATGAGGAGTGTCAGATCAGCCATGATTACCTTGAATGGTGAGGCAGGCTCAAGGAGCAGAATGGCCTACTTGTGTTCCTTTTTCTTATAAGCCCTGTTTGACTAATGCATAATTAGAATCTTGACAAAATATGTTGAGAGTGACAACAATTTAGATTATGACATTGAAAAAAAAATTCTGCTTCAAAGTTCTGTTAAGTGAAGTTGGTTAATTTTCTGCAAAGCCTTAAGCACTGCAGGCTCACTCTTTCAAATCCTGCAGCTTTCGAACAAAGGCCATATTAAATTTCATAACTTGTCTGTTTTTAGAGAAAAAAAACACAAATCAGAACATGTTCATTCAAATCAGAGCACTTTAGTCGAATGAATAGGGGTCATTGGAAAATCACAAGAGACAATTTTTTCAAATCCATTCTTGTACATGTCTCTATCTCAAGGTTTTTGAGAAGATTTGTAGCTCCAGCTGTTGATGTGGTTGTTGACTTGCTCGCCAAGCCGGTAAGTTTGTTCTCAAATGTTTCATCAGTGCATCTCCAGTGAAGTGTCCGTGTTCTGTCCCGCTTGCTATTTGTGTGTCTCAGTTTGCTGGGGTGGGTGGCATCACTTCCAGATTTGTTTCTTAGTGGTTGGTATATCGTGTCCAGCTCTATATTTTTGTTAATGCAGTTCCAGTCATGTTGGTCATGTCTCATGAACACCAACTAGCTACCAAGACACATGATCAACTATCACTCATTTCAATATACATTGATAAAGAGGGTCACCAATTCAACTGGGGCAACGTAGCCATCCTAGAACATGCCAAGCAAAGACAAACAAGAATTTTTGGAGGTCTTCTGGCACTCAAACCAGAACTCCATTAACAAACATGAACTGCTGGACCCCATATTCCAACCACTAAGAAACAAATCCGGAAGTGATGCCACCCACCCCAGCAAACCGAGACACATAAATAGCAAACAGGACAGAACACCAACGTTTCACCAGAGGCGCAATGATGATGTTACCTAGCACGGTGACGAAACATTTTCCAATAAACTTACCAGCTTGGCTAGCAAGTCAACAAATTCATGTCTCTATCTCAATCAACATTATTACTCGTGCCTAGTTGCCCTTGAGAAGGTGGTGGGGAGCTACCTATTTGAACAACTGTAGTCTGTTTCATTCATTGAAAAGCACTTAGGTTAACAGACAGACAATTCTCATGCATTCGATTTAATAACTCTTTATGCCTCCTTCACCTCCCAATCAGCAACTCTCTGGCCTTTACTGAGCTGAGTCAGATAGGGGTCAAGGTTTGTATCAACATGGGGAACATCAAATGCACGAGGCTAATTAGTAGTCAGTAAATTCTCAAAGTTGAGAAAGGTTGCTTGAACTGGATAGCTACGAGAAACTACCAGATAGCAGCAGCAAGAATTAAGAGAGATGGCGGCACAGTGGTAAAGTTACTAGACTAGTATCCAGAGGTTCAGGCTGGTGCTCCAGGCACACAAGTTCTAATCCCATCATGGCAGCTGGTGAAATTTAACTTGAATGAACAAATACAGAACTGTAAAGTAATTATCAGTAATGCTAACCATTCATTGTCAAAAAATCACATCTGGCTCACTAAGATGCATTAGGGGAGGAATCTGACATCCTTATCTAATCAGGCTCACATCTGACTCCAGTCCCACACCAATGTGGTTGATTCTTCACTGCAGTGAACATACACCACAATGAATACAGCATTTCAAGGAGATGGCTGATAATCAACTTTTCAGGAGCAATTAGGAACAGACAATAAATGTTGAACTTATCAGCCAAGCCCACATCCCATGAAAAAATAAAACAAAAATGGCATTGGAAACATAGTGAGCAATATGTAAATACATGTCTTTATGTGCCTGGACATTTCATCTCAAAGACCACAACGCTAGGTAAATTCAAAATTTCACCTTCCAGGAATGTCTTCTGCTACACTAACCCATTAACAGGTATACTGAAATGCAACAAGTAAAATGCTGAATATGCGTGTAATAAACACTAGTACTATTATTTAGATGCTTGTAACATTGCCGTATCCTCCCTTCTTCACATATGCAAGAACTTCAGCGTCAACAATTGAACTCTTGTTAATAGATAGTTTTGTTTTTAAATTCATTCACGTGCTAGGCCTGCATTTATTGACCAAAATGCAGTTCAGAGTCACTCACATATCTGTGGGTCTGGAGTCACTGAACAGGTAAGAATGGCAGATATCCTTCCCTAAAAGGACATTAGTGAACCAGTAAGGTTTTGTGACAACTGATAAGTGGTACATAGTCATTATTAGGCCAGCTCCTTATTTCAGATTTTATTAATTCTGAATTTCACCATACGCCATAGTTGGATTTGAATCCATGTCACCAGAGCACTGGTCTGTGGTTCTTCATTGCTAGTACCATGACAATGCCACTATGCCACAACCACCACACCACACACCCCCACCACCCCAAAAAAAGTGTACTGACAGTTCGATTCCTTCTGCAGAATTTAGTTAAACAGAGAACATGGTTACAGGGCAGTTTAGTATACTCTAGTGTCAAGAAAGAAAGAACTGGGAATTAGAGGGAAGCAAATACTGCATTAAATTAAACTTTAACATCGAGTCATTACTATAAATAAGAGATTAAATAATGGACCATTTCACTTATCAGTGAGAAAAAACTCAACAGGATTTTATTTGGTCCCAATGTTTATCTGAAGAATGCACAGGTGTTGAGAGTATGTTTACATATAACTAGTCAAATCTGGTGAAAACTTATTTTGAGGAGTAGCTAATTAGCCGCTCAGAAATGCAACTGATATAATTCTATTCAGATATTTAGAATAATTAGATTTAGTTTCAAATATGAGAATAGCAAAAGTTATCATTAACGCTACCAGTCTTTGAAAGAGGTCTCCAACACACTGATGGTGACTCCATTGCTGAACTCTGGGGAAAAGGCCATCATAGAAGTCTTTGTGAATCTCATAAAGCTCAGGCACTTTGAAGAAGATGGTTTCTACTTGTTGGCTCGTGAGGACTGGCTGAGATGTGGTAGCAGCTGCTTTAAGAGGCTTCATAGGCTGTAACATAAAGATAAAATGAAGGACCAAGTTCACATAAAACTCGTGGATTACAGAATACTAACAAATTCAATTATACAACTGCAGTAGGTATCACAATAAAATGCTGCTTTTCAGTTGGACCAAGGCTGTAATAAGGTCAAAACCTGAGTGGTTTTGGCAGAACCCAAACTGAACTTCAATGAGCATTTTATTACTAAGCTGCTTCATAGCACTGTTGATGACACCTTCTGTCACTTTGCTGATGAGGCAGTAATTGGTCAGGTTGGATTTTCTGGGTTTTTTGCACAGGTCGCACCTAGGCAATTTTTCGTATAGCTAGATAGAGACCAGCGTGGTAGCTATAATGGAAGCACTTGATTAGAATGTCACTAGTTCGAAAAGACCATAAGAAATAGGAACAGGAGTAGGCCATTCGATCCCTTGAGCCTGCCCTGCCATTCAATAGGATCGTGGCTGATCTGACATTCTTCTCATCCACTTTCCAGCCGTTTACCTGTAACCTTTGATTCTCCTTTTGATCAAGAATTTACCTATATCAGCCTTAAATATACACTAAATGCTGCTTTTCTTTCAACCTAATACTCTCCTTATCTTCTTTGGCTAGCCACGATTGGTTAATCCCTCTCAGACTCTGCCCTTCTTTCTGGCACATATTTTAATGGAGAGGCATGAATTGACTCCTTAAATGTCTGCTGCTGCTTGCTTACTGTCATTTCTGTACATCTATCCACCTAGTTCACTTCAGCCAACTTAATCCTTGTTTCATTGTAATTCCCTTTATTTCAGCTAAACACAGACGTTTCTGATTCAAGTTTCCCACTCTCAAATTCAATATTATATTCATTCACGTTATGATCACTATTACGCAGGGGATCTTTTAATTAGAGGTCATTTATTAGACCTGCCTCAATATCCATCAACAGATCCAAGATGGCCTACTCCCTCTGGTTGGCTCCACGGCATATTGCTCTAGAAAACTATCCCTGATATACTCTATAAATTTGTTGTTGTAGCTACCCTTTCTAATTTGATTAACCCTATCAATATGAAGATTAAGGTCACCCATAATTATTGCTCTTTTCTTTATACATGCTCCAAGCATTTGTTGATATATTATAGCTTTCCCACAGAGTGGCTACCTTTTGGGGACTGTGTACTACTCCTACCAATGTCTTCTTTCCCTTGCTGTTTTTTTTTTACTTCCGTCCAAATGGATTCTACAGCTTCTGAGCCGAGTCTCTCACAACTGTCCTCACTTCATCTTCTTTTAACAGTGCTACCTCACCACCTTTCACATCCCTCCTGTGTTTCCAAAATGTCAAATATCCCTGAATGTTAAGTTACCAAATTTGATCTTCTTGTAACCACGTAATGGCTGTGAGATCATATTCATTTAATCTGATTTGTGCTGTCAGTTTGGCTACCTTATTCCGAATGCTTTGTGCATTGAGATTCAATTTCTTTAACTTTATTTTATTATTAAATTTCTCTACACTTTCATGTTTCCTTGGTGCAATACGACATTCACACATACTGCCCTTTACTTTTATTATCTAGTAACAATCACCCCCATCATGAACATGAAATTCTCCCTCATTCTCTACCTTTACTTATCCAATATGCCATGGAACTGAGCCCCCCACCACCACCACCACTATTTAGTTTAAAGCCCTTGTCATATGATTCACCAGGAATCTAGTACCAGTATGATCCAGATGCACCTGTCTCATCAGAGCAGCTCCCTCCTTCTGGAGTACTAGTGTATTGGAATCCACTTCTCCCACACCAATTTTGAGGCATGCGTTTACCTCTTTAATCTTGTTGATCCTGTGCCAATTAGCTTGTGGCTCAGGTAGAAATATAGAGATCATCTTTTTGGTTTTGCTCTTAGTTTAGCCCCTAGCTGCTCATATTCCCTCAGCAAAACCTCCTTCCTCATTCTACTCTATTGTTGGTGACTACATGGACCATGACAGCTGGATCTTTATCCCCCCCACTCCAAGCTTCTCTGTAGCCCAGATGAGATATCCTGAACCAGGGCAATGGACTCACAACATAGCCTTCAGGATTCTCGATTCTGACCACGGAGAACAGTGTCTATTCCAGTGACTATACTAAAGCTGATTATATCTACATTTCTTTTTCGCACCCCTCTGACCCTTGCACCCCTGACTCCTTGAATGGCAGTTTGCTCATCCTTGAGGCCTCCTATCTTGTCCATACAGGGAGCAAGAATCTCAAATCTGTTCGAGAATCCCAAGAGCTTAGGGTCCTACAGCTCTACCTCCTGGATCTATCTACCTGCCTTGCTCGTAATCACACCCTCTTGTCCCTGACTACTGACCAAATTCAAGGAAGTTACTCTAAGCTTGTGACTGCCTCCTGAAACACACTCTTCCCCCTTCCTATTCTGTAGCAGTGGGGTTTGAAGCTCATCAATGCTGACCAAGAGTTCCTTAAGCAAACAACACTTGTTGAGGTCTCATAAGTCTTGGCATTAGTGCTAGAATGCTGTCAGGGCCACAGCCTTTGCAATATCCGATGGCTTCAGCCATGTGATATCACACAGAATCGAAGTAAATCACCTGAAAGATGACACCTGTGATGCTGTGGACCTCAGAAGGAGGCCAAGATCGATCATCCACTCAGCACTTCAGTGAAAGTCAGCCTGGCCTTTTGCACTGATGAGATGGGCTTCCCCAGCATTGACAATCAGGATATTCATGGTGCTTCCTCTAGTGAGTTGTTTAATATATATCACCATATCTGATAAAGTTGAACTGCACAGCTTGGGTCTGATCCATTGGTTGTGGGATCTTATCATGATTACTGCATGCTGCCTCCATTATGCAAATAGTCCTCTGTTGAGGCTTCACCAGGTTGATACTTCATTTTTAAGTATACATGCTGCTGCTCCTGACATGTCCTCCTGCATTCTTTGTTAAGATAGGCTGGTCCCATGGCCTGATGGTAACGGTACAGTAAGGGATATGAGATTACAGATTGCTATTGAATACAATTCTGCTGCTACTAATGGGTCACAGAACATCACGAATACCCAATACTGAGTTACTACACCTGTGCAAATCTATTCTACTTAACACAGTGATAGTACCACACATAAGAGAGGGCAACATTCCTCTAAGTGTATGGCCAGGCAGCTACTGGGAGTTCTTGCATACACCAATTAGCCTGTGCATGCAAAAATTGCTGTTGTGCACAATACTCAGAAATCTGCACAGTGGAAAAATAATTAGGGGGAACATAGATAGAGATATCCTCAACACGAGGATAAGACGTCATCCCCACACAGACAGTGCAAAGGTCACTTCTACCAATACAGATGCATTAGTAACAGGCTGATTAGTAAGGAAGCGGTCAAGTTGGTGCTTCCATTTTGTTTGATCCTTCACCATCTATTGCAGTCTTGCAGTTATGTATTTTAGAACTCAGTCAGCTCCTTCTATATTGGTGCCAACAATCCACTCTTGGTGCTGAATACTGAAGATCCCCACTCAGAGCACATTCTGTACCCTTGCCACCCTCAGTGCTTCTTCCAATTGGTTGGGTGAAGGGTAAATTGGTGGTAATGAGCAGGAAATTTGTTGCTTGTGCTAATGTCATGAGACTTCATGGTATCCACAGACAACACTGAAGACTCCAAGGGCAACTCCATCCCAACTTCAAAATACCATGTCTCCACCTCTGCAGGTCTGTCCTGCTGGTAGGACTTATCCACAGATGCAGCAGGGCATCAGGGACACTGTCATACTCACGGAATCATACCCTGCAGACAATGTCAGGCTGTTGTGTGGCTGGTCAGTGAGACAGCTCTCTCAATACAGTTCTCTCAATACAGTTATAAGGCTCCAGATGTTAGTAAGGAAACTGCGCAGGCTCAACAGTTTGCTGCTGTCATTTCAAGTGTCTTAGACAATGCCAAGTCATCTGTCCGTTTCTGTGTTTTCCTTAGATTTTGCAGTTTAATGAATGGCTTGCTAGGCCATTGCAGACAGCATTTTAAGAGTCAACCACATTGTTGTGGGTCTGGTCAGGTATAGGCCAAAGCATGTAAGGACAGCATATTTCCTTGCCTAAAGGACATTAGTGAAGGTAAGTTTTTATTACAATCTCTTTATGACTCTGCAGACAGAGATGAAGAAAATCTTACAGGGTCATTAATTGGTAGAATTTTCTTCCTTAGACTGAGGCTGGATCATTAAATTTATTTATGGCTAAGTCAGATGGATTTTTGATAAACGAGTGAGTCAAACGTCGGGACGGGGGGGCGGTGTGTGGAGGTGGTGGTGGTGAAGAAAAGTGTCATGTAGAGCAGAATCAAAAGGCCTTTCTGAAGAAAGGTGACTGGACCTGAAACATTAACTCTGCTTTCTCTCCACCAATGCTGCCAGACCTTCTGAGTTTTTCCAGCAATTTCTGTTTTTGTTTGATTTCCACCTCAGGTTCTTTGTTTCTTTTCGCTTAACAAGTTACTCTTATTGTTAGGTTCTATAATCTTGTATGTTTCAATAAAGTTACCTTGCATTCTTCAAAACTCCAATGACTACAAGCCTAACCTATTCAACAGCTCCTCATAAGACACACCCTTCATACCTGGGATCAGCCTAGTGCATTTTCTCAGGGCTGCCTCCAATGCCAGTGCGTCAGACAACGGTGCAGCAATCCAACTGCGGTCTGACTGGTGTCTGGTGGAGATAATGCAAGGACGCACACTGTGTCACCAGCTGATACTCAAGCTACAAAAGCCAGAATTTAACTAAATAAGGGCTCACCAGATAGGGAGGCAGTAGTACAGTAGTAATGTCACTAGATTAGCAAATTAAAATAAAAGCTAATGTTGGGGGAGCAAGGATCAGAATGCCACATGGCAGATAGTAAAATTTGAGCTCAGTAAAAAACTGGAAATTAATGATCACCATGTAACCATTGTCAATGTCAAAAAAACCCATCTAGGGGTTCACTGATGTCCTTTAGAGAAGGTAATTTGTTATCCATATCTGGTCTGGCCTACATGTGACTCAAGACATCAGTAATGTTGTTAACTTTTAAGGTTCTCTGGCCTAGGGATGGGCAATAAATGTTGATCGAGCCAGAGGTGCCTTGATTCAAAGAACATGATGCTTTGTTACTCATTATGAGACGTTGGTATGCGAGGTTGGACCGGCACTTACCGCCTGTCTCAAGGTGCCCTCGAGAAGGTGGTGATTAATTGTCTCTTGAACTGCTGCGGTCCGTGTCCTGTAGACAGGCCCACAATGCCATTGAGGAGGGGATTCCAGTACTTCAACCCAGCAGCTCTGAAGGAATGTTGAAATATTTCCAATGTCAGGGTGTTGAGTTGCTTGAAGGGAACTTGCAGGTGTTATTCCCATGTTCCGGCTGTCCTTGTCCTTCTAGATGAAAGTGGCAGTTGGCTTGGAAGTTGTTGTCTAAGGCACACCCTGTCTGCATTAATGGTGCTGAGGTGGAGACAGTCAACAGCATCACATTCCTGGGAGTGACTATCACCAACAATCTGTCCTGGTCCACCCATGTTGATGCAATGGTCAAGAAAGCACAAGAACATCTCTACTTCCTCAGGACAGTAAGGAAATTCAGCAGGTCCACAAGGACTCTTCGTAATTTTTAAAGTTCACCATAGAAAGCATTCTATTTGGATGCATCACAGCATGGGTTGGCAACTGCTCTTCCCAAGATCACAACAAACTACAACAGAGTCGTGAGCACAGCCCATTCCATCATGCAAACCAGCCTTGCATCCACTGACTCTAATTATACTTCCTCCTACCTCGGGAAAGCAAACAACAATAATCAAAGACCCCTCTCACCCTGGTTATACCATCTTCCACCCTCTTCCATCAGGCACAAGATATAAAAGTTTCATACATTTACAAATAGATTCAAGAACAGCTTCTTCCCCACTGTTATTAGACTACTGAACGGACCTCTCAAATTTTAATTTTATTGTTGATCTCATCCTTTCTGCACCTTCTCCACTGGTAGTCACGCGTGAGGTGCTGGAAGACTGGAGGTTGGCTAACGTGGTGCCATTATTTAATAAAGGCAGTAAGTAAAAGCCAGGGAACTATACACTGGTGAGCCTGACACCAGTGGTGGGTAAGCTGTTGGTGGGGATTCTGAGGGAAGGATTTACATATATTTGGAAAGGCAAGGACTGACTAGGGCTAATCAACATGGTTTTACACATGGGAAATTGTGTCTCACTAACTTAATAGAGCTTTTTAAAGAAGTGACATAGAGGATTGATGAAGGCAGAGCAGTGCATTTCAGTGAGGCATTCAACGAGGTTCTGCATGGTAGGCTGGTTAACAAGGGTAGATCATATGGAATACAGGGAGAACTAGCCATTTGGATACAAAATTGGCTTGAAGGTAGGAGACCGAGTGTGGTAGAGAAGGGTTGCTATTCAGACTAGAGCCTGTGACCTGCGGTGTGCTGCAGGGATCGGTGCTGGGTCCACTGCTTTTTGTTATTTATATAAATGGCTTGGATGTAAACACAGGAGGTATGGTTAGTAAATTTGCAGATGACATCAAAATTCGCCAAGTGGACAGCCAAGTAGGTTACCCCAGAGCATAATGAGATCTTGATCAGATGGCCCAACAGGCCAAGGAATGGCAAATGGAATTTAATCTAGTAACTGTGAGGTACTACATTTTAGTAGGGAAGGATTTATACACTTAATGGTAATGTCCCTGGTGAGTACTGCCAAACAAAGAGACCTTGGAGTGCAGGTTTATAGTTCCCTGAAAGTGGAGTCAAATGTAGAATGGTAACAAATAAGGCATTTGGTACACTTGCTTTTATTAGTCGGTGCACTGAGTACAGGAGTTGGATGGTCATGTTGCGGCTGTACAGGACATTAGTTAGGTCACTTTTGGAATACTACATGCAATTCTGGTCTCCCTGCTATAGGAAGCATGTTGTGAGACTTGGAAGGGTTCAGAAAAGATTTACAAGAATGTGGTCAGGGTTGGAGGATTTAAGCGAGAGGCTGAATAGGCTGGGGCTATTTTCCCTGGAACATCAGAGGCTGAAGGGTGACCTTCTAGAGGTTTATAAAATCATGAGGGGCATGAATAAGATGAATAGTCAAGGTCTTTTCCCCAGAGTAGGGAACTCCAAAACTTGAGGCAATAGATTTAAGGTGAGACAGGAAAGATTTAAAAGGGACTCAAGGGGCAACTTTTTCACGGAGAGGGTGATGGGTGTTAGGAACGAACTGCCAGAGGAAGTAGAATAGAATAGAATCCCTACAGTGTGGAAACAGGCCCTTCGGCCCAACAAGTCCACACTGAACCTCAGACCATCCCACCCAGACCCATTCGCCTGTAACTGACCTAATCTACACATCCTTGAACACTATGGGCAATTTAGCATGGACAATTTACCTAACTTGCACATCTTTAACTGTGGGAGGGAACTAGAGCAAACCCACGCAGACACGGGAAGAATGTGCAAACTCCACACAGGCAGTCGCCCGAGGATGGAATCGAACCCAGGTTGCTGGCGTTGAGAGGCAACAGTGCTAACCACTGAGCCACCGTGCCGCCCTAGAGTAGCTGGGGGTATTACAATTACAACATTTAAAAGGCATCTGGATGGGTATATGAATAATAAGAGGGAGGCTTATGTGACATTGAGATGAGATGGTTCAGATGAGGCGATGGAGAGTTACAGATTAGCTAGGAAGGATTTAAACAGAGAGTTAAGAAGAGCAAGGAGGGGACATGAGCAGGTAGAATTAAGGAGAACTCGAAAGCTTTCTATAGGTATGTGGGGAATAAAAGGATGACTAGGGTAAGAGTAGGGCCAGTCAAAGACAGAAGTGGGAAGTTGTGTGTGGACCCTGTGGAGATCAGAGAGGTGCTAAACAAATATTTCTCATCTGTTTTCACTCAGGAAAAGGAGAATATTGTAGAGGAGAAGACTGAGATACGGTCTATTAGACGTGAAAGGATTGAGGTTAGTAAGGAGGAGGTGTTATCAATCCTAGAAGGTGTGAAGGTAGATAAATCCCCTGGGCTGGATGGGATTTTTCCAAGGATTCTCTGGGAAGCTAGGGAGGAGAAGGCGGAGCCTTTGGCCTTGATCTTTGAGTCGTCATTGTCTACAGGTTTAGTACCAGACGACTGGAGGATTGCAAATGTTGTGCCCTTGTTCAAGAAGGGCAGTAAAGATGACCCAGGTAATTATAGACCAGTGAGCCTTACATCTGTTGTAGGAAAAGTTTTGGAAAGGATTATAAGAGATAGGATTTATAATCATCTAGCAAGCAACAATTTGATTGGAGATAGTCAACATGGATTCGTCAAGGGCAGGTCGTGTCTCACAAACCTCATTGAGTTTTTTGAGAAGGTGACCAAGCATGTGGATGAGGGTAGGACAGTTGACGTGGTGTACATGGACTTCAGTAAAGCCTTTGATAAGGTTCCACATGGTAGGCTATTGGAGAAAATGCGGAGGCATGGGATTGAGGGAGATTTAGCAGTTTGGATTAGAAACTGGCTTTCTGAAAGAAGCCAAAGAGTGGTGGTTGATGGAAGATATTCAGCCTGGAGTCCGGTTACTAGTGGTGTGCCACAAGGATCTGTTTTGGGACCACTGCTGTTTGTCATTTTCATAAATGACTTGGACGCAGACATAGGTGGATGGGTTAGTAAGTTTGCAGATGACACTAAAGTTGGTGGAGTGGTGGACAGTGTGGAAGAATGTTGCAGGTTACAGGGAGACTTGGATAAACTGCAGAATTGGGCTGAAAGGTGGCAAATGGAGTTCAATGCAGACAAATGTGAGGTGATGCACTTTGGGAAGAATAATAGGAAGGCAGAATACTGGGTCAATGGAAAGATTCTTGGTAGTGTGGATGTGCAGAGGGATCTTGGTGTCCAGGTACATAGATCCCTGAAAGTTGCCACCCAGGTTGATAGTGCTGTTAAGAAGGCATACGGTGTGTTAGGTTTCATTGGTAGAGGGACTGAGTTCCGGAGCGGTGACGTCATGCTGCAACTGTACAAAACGCTAGTGCGGCCTCACTTGGAATATTGTGTACAGTTCTGGTCGCCCCATTACAGGAAGGATGTGGAAGAATTGGAAAAGGTGCAGAGGAGATTTACCAGGATGTTGCCTGGTCTGGAGCGAAGGTCTTATGAGCAAAGACTGAGGGACTTGGGTCTGTTCTCATTGGAGAGAAGAAGGCTAAGAGGGGATTTAATAGACACCTACAAAATGATCAGAGGATGAGATAGGGTGGACAGTGAGAGTCTTTTTCCTGGGATGATGACGTCGGCTAGTATGAGGGGGCATAGCTGCAAATTGAGGGGTGATAGATTTAAGACAGATGTCAGAGGCAGGTTCTTTACTCGGAGAGTGGTAAGGGCGTGGAATGCCCTGCCTGCCAATGTAGTTAACTCAGCCACATTAGGGGCATTTAAACAGTCCTTGGATAAGCATATGGATGATGATGGGATAGTGTAGGGGGATGGGCTTAGATTAGTTCACAGGGCGGCACAACATCGAGGGCCGAAGGGCCTGTTCTGCGCTGTATTGTTCTATGTTATATGTTCTATGTAGGCTCAAAACATACAAATTATGCTCAGAAAGTGGCCACCTAGTTCCTTAACCCATGCCACCATTCAATAAGATTATGGCTGATCTGATGATTCCATGTTCCTACCTACACCTAACAACCTTTCAACTTTTTCTGACCAAGAATCTAATTACTTCTGTTTTAAAAATATTCAAAGGCTCTGCTTTGACCACCTTTCAAGAAACAATGCTCCAAAGACCCTGCACCATCTGAAAGAAAACATTTTTCCTCATCCCTGTCTTAAATAGGCAACATCTTAGATATAAGCAGTTACCTCTGGCGCAAGGTCAACTTATAATATAGCAACAAAAACAAAGTTGCTGGAAAAGCTCAGAAGGTCTAGCAGCATCTGTGAAGGAAAAACAGAGTAGTTATTGTTTTATTTAGATTACAGGATCACTGAAGAGTTCAGGCACAGGAGGTCCACAATGCCTGCATCAGCTCATTAAATGAGCATTATTACCTGGTGCCAGTCCTGCCTTTTCCCCACGGCCTTGCACATTAAATTAGAAGCCTAATGGTATACCCACCCACCTGACTCCCTGACCTATGTCACCACTTCATTATTTTCCTCTCATGAGGTTCAGCATCACAGTCCATTAAAAATTATATCTGTTACAGGATCTTCAATATTTTTCTATTCAGTTTCATGGTTGCTTTGTTTAGCTGCTAAATGCGACAAAGCTCTGAAGAAGTTATCTTTGGATGTCTTAGGATCATGGAGATTTACAGTACAGAAAAACACCTTTCAGCCCTTTGCATCCGCACCAATCAAAAACAAACATTTACATATTCTAATTCGCTTCTCCAGTACTTGGCCCATAGCCTTGTATGCCTTGGCATCTCAAATGCACACCCAAATACTTGTTAAGTGTTATCAGTGTTTCTGCATCTACCATCCTTCTACGCAGTGAGCTCCAGATTCCCACCACTTTCGGTGAAAAGCTTTTCCTCATATCTTGTCTAAACCTTCTGCCTCTTACCTTTAATCTAATCCCCTGGTTAAATGATCCCTCCATCAAAACAAAATGTCAATGACTCTCATATTTTTGTATATCTCAATTATGTTCCCTCTCAATCTCCTTTACTCTTAGGAAAATAAAACTAGGCTGTTCAATCTCTCTTCATACCCAAAATTCTCCAACCCCAGGCAACATCCTGGAAAATCTTCACTGAAACCTGTCCAGTTCTATCACATCCTTCCTATAATGTGGATTCCAGAAATGCACATAATTGTATAGTTGTGCCATAACCAGCGTTTTATGCTTTTCCACCATAACCTCCCTGCTCTTAAATCTTGTGTCTCAACTAATAAAGACAAGTGTAACATACACCTTCTTAATCACTTTATCCATTTGTCCTGAAAACTGATGTACATGCTCATCAAGATCTCTCTGATCCTCGGTGCTTTCCAGGGTCCTACAGTTCATCATGTATTCTGTTGCCTTGTTTGTCCTGCCCAAGTGCATCACCTCATTCACCCAGATTAAATGCCATTTATCACCAGTCAGCCCATCTGACCAGAGATAATAGGTACTGCAGATGCTGGAGAATCCGAGATAACAAGGTGTGGAGCTGCATAAACAAAGCAGGCCAAGCAGCAATGCTTGACGTTTTGGGCCTAGACCGAAGGGTCTAGGCCCAAAACGTCAAGCTTTCCTGCTCCTGTGATGCTGCTTGGCCTGCTGTGTTCATCCAACTCCACACCTTGTTAGCCCATCTGACCAGCCCATTTATATCTTTTTGCAGGATAAGGCTATCACTCTAGTTAACGCACCACCAATTTTTCTTTGTCCATGAACTTACTTATCAACTCTCCTACACTCACGTCTGAATCATTTAAATAAACCACGAAAAGCAAGGACCTCAACATTGACACCTGCAGAACCCCACTGAAAAAAGACTTAGAATCACAGAATCTCGACACTGTGGAACAGCCTATTTCGCCTCGAGTCCACAACAACCCTCCAAACAGCATCCCACCGAGAACCACTCCTCCTAACCTATCCCTGTAATCCTGTATTTCCTATAGCAAATCCACCTAGCCTGCACATCCCTGGACCTTACGGACAACTTAGCATGGCCAATCCACCTAACCTAACGATCTTTTCACCGGGAGGGGAAACTGGAGCACCCGGAGGAAACCCATGCAGACATGCAGAGAATGTGCAAACTCCACACAGTCACCCAAGGGTGGAATCAAAACCAGGTTCCTGGTACAGTGAGGCAGCAGTGCTAACCAGTGAGCCACCATCCCGCCCCTTTTTAACTTCCAGATCCAAACTGCTAAATTTCCTTGGATCTCATGGGTTCTTACCTTTGCAATCAGTTTCCCAACTGGGACCTTTTGAAAAATTTTGCTGAAGTCCAACGAAATTACATCAAAAGCACTGCCCTCATCTACACACGTGGTCATCTCTTTGAAATATTCAATGCAGTTGGTCAGACATGAACTCTCCTGAACAAAACCATGCTGACTGTTCTTCATTAATCTCTGCCTTTCCAAAAAGCAGACTCATTCTGTATCTCAGAATTGTTTCCATCGCCAAGGTTAGACTGATTAGCCTGCAGTTTCCTGGTTTTTGCCTTGCTCCCTCCTTGAATAATTTGAAACTGGACTCTTCACTTTCAAACGGCAATCAGAATCCTAGGTGTTCCCTGTATTTTCTTCGTATCCCATACTTTCACTGCTCAGATGTGTGATTGCAATCTGAAACTGCAAATGTCATTTGCGAGGACAACAGAAAACTGCATTACATCGTAACTTAGTGCTGTGAATCGTTACACTTGTGCTGGTATTTTTACCCAATAACTTCTTGTCCTCCTCAAGATTATATTGAAAGACCAAGGAAGAGTTCCAAAAAACATGAGATTTAGGTAGATAAATGATAACATGTTCATGCAAAGGGTTAATACAATTAAGCACTTTTAAAAATCTATGCATGAGGTGTTGGTGTCACTGGCTCAGCCGACATTTATTACCCATTCCTAACTGCCCTGGAGAATATGATGGTGAGCTTCCTTCTTGAATCACTGCAGTCCATGGTATATGAATATGAAACAGAGAGCTGTTAGGAAAGCAGTTCCGTGATTTTGACACAACGACAGTGAAGGATTGGTTATATAGTTCTATGTCAGAATGGCATATGCTTGGAGGTTAATTTTCTGATGGTGAGGTTCCCATGCATCAGCAGTCCTTGGCCTTCTAGGTGGTAGAGGTCATGGGTCTGGAAAGTGATGTCAAAGTAGACTTGATGAGGTACTAGTTAAGCCACTGGCTTGCTTGTCATGTAACTTCTTCATATTGTGTAGGTTAGGAAATCATGTGATAACAGGGTCTGGGGGAGGGTTTCAAATTCATGGGGCATTAGGACCGGTTCTGGAGGAGGTGGGGCCTGAACAAACTGGACAGGTTACACCTGGGCAGAACCAGAACTGACGCCCTTGACGGTGTACTCAGTAGAGTAGTTAGGGAGGGTTTAAAATAGTGTGGCAGAAGGGAACCTTAAGAGTAGGGCAGTAGATGCAGAAATTGAGGGAGAGATAGAAAACAAGACAAACATGACTAAGAAGAGGAACAAGCAGGGAAACTCTGCTGAAAACAGCAGGAGAGGTGGTCTGAAATGCATATGTTTCAATGCGAGAAGTATAGTAGGCAAGGTAGATGAATTTAGAGCTTTGGTTAATACTTGGAACTATGATATTATTGCGATTACAGAAACTTGGCTGAAAGAGGGACAGGTCGGGCAGCCGAATGTCCCAGGATTTAGATGTTTTGGGTGTGATAGGAGGGGATATAAAAGGGGTGGGAGAGTTGCACTGCTGGTAAAGGACTATGTCACAGCTGTGCTGAGGGAGGATACATCAGAGGACTTGTGCAGTGAGGCAATATGGGTACAACTCCGAAATAGGACAGGTGAAATCACAATACTACAGGCCTCCAAATAGCCAGTGGGATATAGAGGACAGAATATGTAGGCAGATTTTGGAAAGATGAAACAACTGCAGGGTTGTTGTAGTGAGTGCTTTTAACTTGCCCTTTTTTTTTTAAGAATCCCTACAGTGTGGAAACAGGCCCTTCAAACCAAAAAGTCCATACCAACCCTCTGAAAAGCATCCTTCCCAGACCCATCACCCTACCCTTTCCCTGTAACCCTGCATTTCCCATGGCTAACACACCTAATCTACACATCCCTGAACACTTTGGGCAATTTAGCATGGTCAATCCACCTAGCCTGCACATCTTTAGACTGTGGGAGGAAATCAGAGCACCTGTTGGAAACCCACACAGACACAGGGAGAATGCGCAAACTCCACACTGACAGGAATTGAACCCAAGTCCCTGATGCTGTGAGGCAGCAGTGCTAACCACTGAGTCATCATGCCGCCCCATATTGACTGGGACTCACTTCTAGAGGCTTAGATGGGGCAGAATTTTTAAGAAAAATTCAGGAGGGTTTGTGGACACAGTATGTAAATACTTCAACCAGAAGGGGTTATACCGGACCTGGTTTGGGAAACAAGCCCGGCCAAGCGAGTGTACATTCAGTGGGGAGCATTTTGGGTGTATTGACCATAATACTGAAACTTTTCAGATACTCGTGAATAGGGACAACAGCAGTCCTCAGGTGAAGGTGTTAAATTGGAGGAAGGCAAACTACAGGAACTGGAGAATTTTGATCGGAGGTGGCTGTGTGAGGGTAAGTCCACATCGGACATGTGGGAATATTTCAAATGGCGGTTGCCAAGAGTTCAGGAGCAGCACATTTCTGTGAGAATGAAGAATAGGTATGGCAAGTTACGTGAACCTTGGATAAGCAGGGACCTTGGTGAAACAGAAAAAGGAAACACGCATAAGATCTAGGAGGATGGGAACTGATGAAGCCCTCCAAGTATCTAAGTAGGAAAGAATGTAAACAAGGAATTAGAAGAGCTAAAAAGGATCATGAAAAGTCATTAGCAAACAGGATTAAGGCTTTTTATGCATATGTAAAAAGTAAGAGTAGCCAGGGAAAGGGTTGGCCCACTCAAGGACAATGGAGCAAAACTATTCGTGGAGCCAGAACAGGTACGTGAGGTCCTAAATGAATATTTTATGTTAGTATTCACCAAAGAGAAGGAATTGGTGGAGGATGATCTCAGGGAATAGAGTGTGGAACTTCTAACCCAAGTTCGCAATTAAAAAAGGGAGAAGTGTTGTGTGTCTTAACAGGTATTAAGGTAGATAAGTCCCTGGGTCCTGTTGTGATCTATCCCAGAATGTTGAGAGAGGCAAGAGCACAAATTGCTGGAGCACTGACAGACATGTCTTTGGCCACAGGTGAGGTTCAAGACGACTGGAGAATAGCCAATGTTGTCCCTTTGTTTAAGGAGGGTAGCAGAGATAATCCAGGAGATTACAGGCCTGTCAGCCTCACTTCAGTGGTAGCGAAAGATACTGGAAAAGATTCTCAGCGACATGATCCACATGCAAATAGACTTATTAGTGATAGCGTGGTTTCGAGCAGGGGAGGTTGTGCCTCACTAACTTGATCGAGTTTTGTGAGGAGGTGACAAAGATGATTGTTGAGGGAGAAGCTATTGATGTTGTCTTTGTGGACTTCAGTAAAGCCTATGCACAAGGTCCACCTTGATAGGCTAGCACAAAATGTGAAGTCACATAGTACCAGAAGTGAGCTGGCAAGATAGATAGAGAACAGGCTTAGTCATAGGGAGACAGTGGAAGGATGTATTTCGGAATGGAGGGCTGTGACAAGTGGTGTTCCACGGGGATCAGTGCTGGGAGTGCTGCAGTTTGTGGTCTGCAGAAATGATTTGGAGGAAAACATGGCTGGTCTAATTAGTAAGTCTGCAGACAATACAAAGATTGGCAGAGTTGCTGATAGTGAGGAGGATTGTCAGAGGATACAGCAGGATGTAGATTAGTTGGAGGCATGGGCAGAAAAATGGCAGATAGAGTTTAATCCGGACAAATATGAGGTGATGCATTTTGAAAGGTCAAGTACAGGTGGAAATTATACAGTGAATGGCAGAACCTTTAGCAGTACTGATCCAGGCGTGCAGGTCCACAGATCACTGAAGGTGACAGCACAGGTAGATAAGAAGGCAAAAAAAGGCCTATGGCATGCTCGCCTTCAATGGAAGGTCCACTGAGTATTAGGATAGACAAGCCATGCTGCAGCTTTATAGAACTTTGGTTAGGTCACACTTGGAATATGGTGTACAGTTCTGGTCACCCCACTACCAGTAGGATGTGGATGTGTTGGACAGGGTACAGAAAAGGTTTACCAGGAGGCTGCCTGGTATGAGGGATTTTAGCTATGAAGAAAGATTGGATAGACTGGGTTATTTTCACCAGAACGCAGGAGGTTTTGGGGTGGGGGGGCCCCGACAGAAGTTTAAAAGATTGTGAATGGCAGGGGTAGTGTGGAAAGCTATTTCCCACAGTGGAGAGGTCAATTACTAGGGTACACAGGTTCCAGATGTGGGGAGTTGTGGGCTGTGGGGGAGGGGGCGTGGTTGAACTTTTTCAAGTCAGGTTTTTCACACAAAGGTTGTTAAGAGCCTGGAACGCGCTACAGAGGTGGTGGTGGAAGTAGACACAATAGCAGCATTCAAGAAGCACCTGAATGAATACATGAATAGAAACGGAAAAGAGGGTTATAGATCCTGTAAGTGAAGAATGTTTCAGTATGGAAGGGCAAAATGTGTCATCGAGGCTTGGAGGGCCGAAGGGCCTGTTCTTTTGCTGTATTGTTCTTTGGTTTTAGGGCAGTAAGTAAAGTGGCCACAATCTCTGAGGACCGTGGGCTCTCTCATTAAAGAGAGAGATAATTTTAAACTGAGGGTCAACACGCCTCAGGCAGGGGGTTAGGTTGAAAAGGCAGGACCTTAAATGACAGGGCAGTACTCCAGGGAGAAATCACTTCTATTGCATGTTCGCCACTTCCATAGTGTCTGTTCAGGGTTCAATGTGTATGATTACATGTGAATTATTGTACTTTTGTCACATCATCCCTCCCACTGGCTGAATGGAATTAGTAAAGCCAGTGCAGTGTGCAAAAAGCCCAGAACATGCTTTTGAATCGGCCTTGTGTAATCTGTTGTGTACAGTGCTTCAATTTACTCAACTCTTTCTCAAATTTTCACTGGACTGTATCTTTTGTATGATAAAACGTGAAGAGATTTGTCCTGCAGAGATAGTGTACTCTTGTACATACCAATAAAAGTGCCTCTAGATGATTCAAGTATGTTTCCTCACTGGCTAGGATTCCAGAGAGAACCCATTTTCGCATCTCCAGGCCCTTCTCCAAATCTGGTTCGCTCTGTTGAGAAATAGAAATAATATCATGTTTCCATTGCATTTATGGAAAGAAAATTGACCTCACATGTAAATTCAATGAAAGCTATGGCTATGAATTACGAGAAAATATGATAAATACATAAAATATCTTCAGCTTGTACCTTGAATCTGGCATTTCTTTTCATTGCAGAAGCCAACTAACATGATAGCTTACCATGTTCTATGCAAAAAAAAACTACTTAATATTTTTTGTCATGATGTTTAACAATGAAGCTGGTTAACAACCCGAGTAGCTAAGCCATCAGGAGGAGGGTATTTGGCTGTCTCAAAAGTAACTGACGTTAACTAGGGCACTATATTTGATCTCATCATTCTTGTTTTAGAGAGATAAACTTATCAAAGGTCCTAAACTCTGTGTAGAAATGCTGCTCACTCTTGAGTTATAGGATACAGAGGACATATGTAGTCTAAGCTGCGATATCCCAAGATTTAATAACCTACTGCTGTTCATTATTTTGTGCCTCATGGAGTTAGTTAGGTAAGGTAGCAAGTGCCCACTGCCAAATCCAACATTAAACAAAATTTATCGAAAAGCGGGGCAGAAGAAATTTGGTACAAAAGTGTTGGTTTTTTTCAGCCTCCAACAACTGTGACATTGCAGATCTGAAGAAAAGTTATACCAAACTCAAAACATTAACTCTTGTTTTACTTTCTCCACAGGTGCTACAGACCTGGTGAATTTCTAGCAGTTTACTTTCACTTAATATACTTGTCAAATCTGTACAATAATCCTGTGAACCAAACAAATGTTCATTGCCATCTTACTTCTTCATTACTCTTCCAATAGGGGCAGTTCTGTCTCTAACTACTTAAACTCTTCTGCAGGTTTTGAAGTGGCTTCCAGGGAATCAAAGAGTTGCAGAGTGCTAATAAAGTTCCCGCACAGAAAAAGCAGGGGCCCTCAGGTTTTGTAAAAGTAATATTTATTCAGACATTCAAATCTCCCTCAATTAAAGCACATAGGTCATGTCCAGTGGAGATCTACACAGCAACACTGGTATCTAAATTTTGCTCAAATTCCATAGCAACTGAACTAATAGTGGGAATGGAAAAAATACACTGTCATCAACAGCCTTAAATTCTAACTTCTTCAGGATTGTATGGAATGAGCTGCCAGAGGAAGAGGAGGAGGCTGGTACAATTACAATATTTAAAAAGCATCTAGATGGGTATACAAATAGAAAGGGTATAGCGGGATAGCGGTCAAATGCCAGCAAATGGAACTAAATTAATTTACAAAATCTGGTTGGCATGGACGAGTTGGACCAAAGGGTCTGTGTCCATGCTGTACAACTCTACGACTTTAAGATCTTAAGAATATTAAGCATAGTTGATGAGCTGGAATCAGAGCTTCAGACACTGTGGCATATCCAAGAGAGGGAGAGTTACCTTGACATGGGGCTTCAGGTAATCACACCCTTCAGCTTAAATATTTCAACTTTGGCCACTGGTCAGGGACTGAAAATGTGACAATAAGTAAGGCAGGTAGAGGGATCCTGAACTTAGCATTGGAGGAGCCAAGGCTCTTGACTTTGTCCAACAGGAGTGAGGTGCTTGCTCCTTGTATGGATAAGAAAGAATCTGCAGGAAGGATGGTCAAACTGACCACTGTGGTCCAGGAAGCCATTCAAGCAGTGGAGCACAAAGAAAAGTGACAGTGGTGGAAGGAATTCTATAATTAGGGAGACAAATAGCATCTTTTGTGAGCAGGATCAAGAGCCCTGCATGCTGTGTTGCCTACTTTGTGCCAAGGTGATGGACATCTCAAGTCAGCTTAAAAGGATATCGGAGAGGAAGGGGCAAGATCCAGCTGTTGTGATCCATATTGGCAGCAGTAACACAGGCAAGAAGTCCTGATTGAGGGCTATCAGGAACAAAATTAAAAAACAGAACTCCAAGAGGGTAATCTAGGGATTATTACCTGAGCTACATGCAAATTGGAAATGCGTTAACTAACTGAGGGAAGTAAACACCTTTATTCATTCACGGGATGAGAGTGTCGCTGGCTAGGCAGCATTTATTGCCCATCAGGCAGTTCAGAGTCAACCACATTGCTGTGGGTCTGGAGTGACATATAAGCCAGACCTCCTGGTTCCTTCCCTAAAAGGACATTAGTGAACCAGACAATTGACAATGGATTCATGGTCATCATTAGATTGTTACTTCCAGATACTTATTGAATTCAAATTCCACCATCTGCCATTGCGGGATTCGAACCTGGGCCCCCAGAACATTATCTGGGTCTCTGGATTAACAGTCCAGCGATACTACCACCAGGCCATCGCCCCCCCTAAGGAGGGGACTAAGGGAGTGGTGCAAGAAAAATGGGTCCCATTTCATGGGGCACTGGCATCATTGTGTGGACAGAAAGGAAAGTGCTGCAGGGATGGACTCCATCTGAACCAATTCAGGACCAGGATCCTCGTGGAAAGTCTAAACAGGGTGGTCAAGAGGACTTTAAACTAGATAAAAGAGAGGGAGGGTTCAGAAGAAATTAGTGAAGTTTCCAGAACAAGCAACAGGGGAGAAAGTATGGAAAGGGTCAGAAGTCTAACTTCAAGCACAGCAGATAAGGGAACAACTATGAGAAGGTGGTCAGGGCAGTTGATGCAGGATTGAGGGTGTTGTATTAAATGCACACAGTATACAAAGCAAGGTAAGTGACCTTGTAGCATAGATTGAAATTGGCAAATACAATGTTCTGGGCCGCACAGAGACATAGCTGCAAAGGAGAACTAAATATCCTAAAATAAGCATCTAATCAAAAGGGCAAGCAGCTTAAAAGTGGGAGCTGGGTAAGAAATAAAATTAAATCAATAGCAAGAAGATATAAAGGTTGGAAGGGGTAGAATCTGTGAGGGTAGAGTTGAGGAACAACAAAGAAAAAAAAACAAAATCAGAAATTCTTCTTCAGAGAAGAAGGGTCACTGGACCTGAAACAATAAGTTTGCTTTCTCTCCACAGATGCTGCCAAACCTGCTCAGCTTTTCCAGTAATTTCTGATTTCAGTTTCTGATTTCACAGTTCTTTGTTTATCGAAGAAAATACCCTGATATGAGTTATGTACAAACCCCCAGGATGTGGGGTAGAAAATAAATCAGGAGACAAAAAAGGCTGTCAGAAAGGCACTATTACAATAATCAAGAGGACTTCAATAAGCAGGTGGACTGAGAAAATCAGGTTGGTGCAGATCCCAAGGAAAGGAATAATGAAACGTTCATGAGATTTGTTTTGGGAGCAGCTTAGAATCATAGAATCCCTATGTGGAAGCAGGCTATTCAGCTCACCGAGTCCACACTGACCCTCAGAACAGCACCTCACCCATGCCCACTCCTCCTAGCCTATCCCTGTAATTCCACATTTCCCATGGCAAATCCCAATCTAGCCTGCACATCACTGAACACTACGGGCAACTTAGCACGGACAATTCACCTAACCTACTCATCTTTGCACTGTGGGAGAAAACCGGAGCACCTGGAGGAAACCTATGCAGACACAGAGAAAATGTGCAAACTCCAGACAGACAGTCACCCAAGGGTGGAATCGAACTCGGGTTCTTGACACTATGAGGCAGCGGCACTAACCACTGACCCACCGTGTCACCCCTTTTTAACTTCTAGTTTAAAAAAAGACCCCTCAACCAACCTCTGTTTGTTGCCACTCATCGGCCATTCTGGATCCGATTCGTCAAATTTCCTTGGATCCCATGGGCTCTTACCTTTGTTACCAGTTTCCCAACTAGGACCTTTTCAAAAACTTTGCTGAAGTCCAACTAGATGATATCAAAAGTATTGCCTTCATCTACACACCCAGTCAGCTTGTGGTAGAGTCCACTAGGGAACAGGCAATTCTGGATTTGGTGATGTGTAATGCGGCAAATTTGCTTAGGGAGTTTAAGGTGAAGAAACTCCGAGGGGCAGTGACCACAAAATGAATGAATTCACCCTGCAGTTTGAGAGCAAGAAGCTTCAATCACATGTAACAGTATTACATGTGAGTAAAACTAGCTACAAAGACATGAGGGAGGAGGTGACCAGTGTTGATTGGAAGGGAGGTCTAGTAGGGAAGGCATTAGACAGCAATGACAGGAGTGTCTGGTGATAATTTGGGAGGCACAGCAGAAATTCATCCCAAGGAAGAAGAAACAAACCAAGGGGTGGACGAGGCAACCATTGTTGACCACAGATGTCAGGGACAGCGTAAAAGCTAGAGAAAAAGCATACAACGTGGTGAAGAATAGTGAAACGCCTTTAAAAACCAAAAGGACATGTTCCTGAGGCACCGGTGGATTGTAGAGAGGAGACAGGTTCAGCAGCAGCGATAAGAACAGACAGCTGAGGTCTTCCTGAAGAGCGAGATAAACAAAGGGCTCATCCAAAACTGCCCAGCCATTAAATTATTCCTATATTTTCAGAGTTTAAACTGAGACTATTACCTATTTCTTTATTTTTCTACTATTCTATGAAATAATGCTTTTTAACTCTCATTTCTCTCACTACTTTTTACCTAAGCGTTTTTTGTACCTAGCTACCTTGGTACCTAAGATGGTGCAATGTCTGGGGATATTATACACTTTTCATTGTACTCCTGTACATGACAACAAAATCTAAAATAAAACTAAAAATGCAATAACGGAGGAGCAGATGAAATGAGGGGAAGCCAGCTAGTAATATAAAATAAGGTTGCAGGAGTTTTTTTTAAGATATAGGAGAGATAAGAGACAGCGACAAGAGTGAACCTGCACCAATGGAAAACGAGTCTGTAGAAACAGTAATGTGGAACAAAGAAATGGTGCAGGAACTGAATACATACTTTGCATCAATCTTCATGGTAGAAGACACCAGCAGCATACCAGAACTTCAAGAGACTCAGGGGGCAGGAGTGAGTGTAGTGGTCATCACTAAGGAGAAGGTGCTGGGAAGCTAAAGGTTCTGAAGGTGCATAATTCACCCAGGTGCATAAATCACCCAGACCAGATGGAATATATCCCAGGGTTCTGAAGAAGACAGCTGAGAAGATTGTGGAAGCATTGGTGGTGAACTTTTAGGAACTACTGGAGTCAGGGAGGGTCCCGGAGGGATTGAAAAGTGGCTAATGTAGCACTCCTGTTTAAGAAGGGAGGGAGGCAGAATATAGGGAAAATACAAGCCAGTTGGCCTGACCTCAGTCGTTACTAAGGTTTTAAGAGTTCATTATTTAGGATTAGATTGTGGACTATTTGAAATGCGTAGTAAAATAGAGTAGAGTCAACATTGCCTCATTAAGAGGAGGTCATGCCTGACAAATCTGTTAGAATTCTTTGAGATTGGAAACTGCCAGCTAGACAAAGGAGAACCTGTGGATATGATCTATTTGGATTTCCAGAAGGCCTTTGACAAGGTGCCCGGAAGCTGCTAAATAAGATTAAAGTCCATGACATTAGGGGCAAGGTACTGGCATGGATAGAGGCTTGGTTAACTGGCAGATGGCACAGGGTGGAAATAAAGGTTCTTTTTCAGAATGGCAGCTAGTGACTACTGGAATTCTGCAGGGGTTGGTGTTTGGGCCACAAATAATGATCTGGGTGATGGAACTGAGAGCATTTTTGCAGATGATACAAGGATATGCAGAGCAGCAGTTAGTGTTGAGGAAGCAGGGAGGCTGCAGAGGGACTTGGTCAGGCCACGAAAGTGGGCAAAGAAATGGCAGATGCAAAAGAATGTGGGAAGATGTCAGGTTATGCATGGGAGAATACAGGTGTAGACTATTTCAAAATGGGAAAGGCTTTGGAAAACTGAAGCACAAGGAGACTAGGGTGTCCTAGTTCAGGATTATCTTCAGGTTGACATGCAGGTTTAACTGGCAGTTAGAAAGGGAAACACAATGGTAGCATCCATTTCAAGAGGACTAGAATATAAGAGCAGAGATGTACTGTTTGAGGCTGTATATGGCTCTGGTCTGACTACATTTGAAATAGTGACAGTAGTTTTTACAGCTGACTTCAGTCCACATATTGATTAGACTAACCAAACTGGTAGCAATGTGATAGGAGGAGGATTTCCGGAATATATGAAGGATGGTTTTCTCAACCAATATGTCAATGACCAATTAGAGAGCACGCCATCCTGGAGTGGATATTGTGTAATGAGAGAGGATTTATCAGCAACATTGTGGTTCAAGATCCTTTGGGGAAGAGTGACCATAATATGGTAGAATTCTTCATTAAGATGGAGAGTGACATAGTTAAATCTGAGACTAGGGTCCTGATATTAAAGAAAGCTAACTTTGATGGTATGAGGCATGCATTAGCTAAGATAAGCTGGCCAACAATACTCAAGGTGCTGACAGTGGAAAGGCAATAGTAGTCATTTAAAGGACACATGGATGAATTTCAATAATAGTATATCCCTGGCATAAGAATAAAACAGGGAAGGTGGCTCAACCATGGCTAACAAGGGAAATCAGGGACAGTGTTAAAGCCAAACAGGACGCATATAAATTGACTAGAAAAAGCAGCAAAACTGAGGACTGGGAGAAATTTAAAATTCAGCAGAGGAGGACAAAGGGTTTCACTCAGAAGAGAAAAAAGGAATACAAAAGTAAGTTTGCAGAAAATATGAAAACTGACAGCAGAAGTTTCTATAGACATGTGAAGTGAAAAAGACTGGTGAAGTCAAACGTAGGACCTTTGCAGATAGAATCAGGTGAATTCATAGTGGACAACAAAGAGATAGCAGAACAACTGAACAAATACTTTGGATCTGCCTTCACTAAGGAGGACAAAAATAGCCTTCCAGAAATGCTAGGGGGCAGAGGGTCAAGCATGAAGGAGAAACTGAAGTAAGTACTTATTAGTCAGGAAATGGTACTGGGGGAATTGATGGGACTGAAACCCGGTAAGCCCCCAGCGCTTGATGCTCTGAATCCTACAGTTTTAAGGAAGTGGCCCTAGAAATAGCAGACGCATTTTCCAGTATTCTGTAGACTCTGGAATAGTTCCTATGGACTGCAGGGTAGCTAATGTAACCCCGCTTTTTTAAAAAAAGGGAAAAGAGAAAACAGGGAATTATAGGCCAGTTAGCCTGACATCAGTGGTGGGGAAGAAACTGGGGTCAATTATTAAGAATGTAATAACTGAGCATTTGGAAACTGGTGACAGAATCTGTCCACCCTGGCATGGATTCACTAAAGGGAAATCATGTTTGACAAGTCTTTTGGAATTTTTTGACGATGTGACCAGTAGAACAGACAAGGCTGAATCAGTAGATGTTGTGTATCTGGACTTTAAAAGGCTTTTGACAAGGTTCCACACAAGAGATTAGTAAGGAAACTTAAAGCTCATGGTATCGGAGGTACTGTATTGACATGGATAGAGAACTGGTTGGCAGACAGGAAGCAGAAAGTTGGAATAAATAGGTCCTTTTCAGAGTGGGAGGCAGTGACGATTGGGTGCCACAGAGTTCAGTGCTGCGACCCCAGCTGTTCATAACGTACACTGATGATTTGGTCAAAGTAATTCAATGCAATATCTCCACATTTGCAGATGACACTAAGCTGGATGACAGTGTATGCTGTGAAGAGGATGTTAAGGGACTGCAGGGTGGCTTGGACAGGTTGGCTGAGTGGGCAAGTAATTGGCAAATGCAATATGATGTGGATAAAGGTGAGGTTATCCACTTTGGTCACAAAAACAGGAAGGCAGATTATTACCTGAATGGTGGCACTTTAGCAAAAAGTAAAGTGCAACGAGACCTGGGTATCATGGTGGAATAGTCACTGAAGGCTGGCATGTAGGTGCAGCAGGCAGTGAGGAAAGCTAATGGCATGCTGTCCTTCATTGCGAGACGATTTGAGTATAGGAAAAATGATTTCTTGCTGCAGTTCTACAGGACTTTGGTGAGGTCACACTTTGAGAAGTGTGTGCAGTTTTGGTCTCTTCGTCCAAGGAAGGTCATTCTTGCTGTTGAGCGAGTCTAGTGAAGGTTCAACAGACTGATTCCTGGGATGACAGGGCTGACATATGAAGAAAGACTGGATCGACTGGGCTTGTACTCGCTGAAATTTAGAAAAATTAAGGGTGTCTCACAGAGACATATGAAATCCTGAAGGGACTGTATAGGATAGATGTGGGAAGAATGTTGCCAATGCTGGGTCCATACTAGGGGTCACTGTTCAAGAATAAAGGAGCAAGCCATTCCAGATTGAGATGAGGAAGAATTTCTTCACTCAGAGTTGTGAGCCTGTGGAATTCTCTCCCACAGAAAGCTGTTGGAACCAGTTCATTAGATATATTCAAGACGGAGCTGGACGTGGCCCTTGCGGCTAAAGAGGCCAAGGGGTATGGGAGAGGGCTGGAATGGAATACTAAAATTGCATGATCAACCACGATTGTATTGAATGGCGGTGCAGGCTCAAAGGGCCGAATGGCCTACGCCTGCACCTATTTTCTATGTTTCTTTGTTTTGAGCCCTGTATCTAAGGAATGATATACTGAACTTGGAAGTAATCTAGGGGAGATTCACAAGAATGATCCTAAGAATGAATGCTCCTTGTCATACAAGGAGCAGTTGAGGAATCTAGGTCTGTACTCAATGAGGATGAGGGAAGGACCTCATTGAAACTTGCTGAATACTGAGAGACCTGGATACGGCGAACATGGAGAAGATGTTTCCACTAGTGGGAGAGACTAGGACCTGTGGGCACAGCTTCAGTGAAGGGATGACTCTTTAGGACCGAGATGCAGAGAAATTTCTTTAGGGTGATTAATCTGTGGAACCCACTGCATCAGAAGGCTGTGGAGGCCAAGTCAAGAGTCTTTTTAAGAAAGAGATCAACAGTTTCTTGTTTAGTAAGGTAACCAGAAGATTGCAGGGATAAAGCAAGTGAATGGGGTTGAAAAACATATCGTCCATGATTGAACGGTAGAGCAGACTCAATCAGCCAAATGATCTAATTCTGCTCCTATTTGCTTTGTTTCTTCATTCTATTTTTTAAACAAGAGATGTTCTCAACATTATTCTTTACAATTACATTTTATAGGAAGCAATGCTCTGGTTAACAAACAGTTAAGGGCAGTACACATGTCTTGAGCACAACATGTTGGCTTCTGGAGGTTTTGGTATAAAGATGCTATCTCCAGCCATGCAGTTTGTTTTTAAACTGGCAACATGTGGAATGGATCTTTGCTTTGCGTCCTAATTGCAGCAGCCCAACCTAGAGCACACTGAGGAGACAAAATTCCAATGTTATTTCCCAACTTGTTTAATCTACTTTTGTATCTGCCTTTTTGTTGGATCTCTCCAATTGGCTATTTTTTGTTAAACAATCTGAACCCAGCACTGCTTGCCACTGACATTAAATGCTAGCCAATAGCGTGATGTTGACAATACTTTACCTTGTTTCAGTTCTGTGTGTGTTTCAATAAAGATTAGAAAGTTTTAATTGTTACTGTTCGACATGTTAACGTATATTGGCACTCATTTCTGATGTTTAAGTCAACACAAGTGAATTATACATACACAGGCAGGCTCGAAATACACTTGCGCAAACAAAACCAGCCTGGTACACGGAAGACATGTTCTCACACAATAAATAAAAACCAAGAACAATAGGGGCGCAAAATGTTTCAAAACAGTAGAAGGAGACCTTTTTCTCTTTTTTACAATGAGAAAAGGCAAACTGGTTCAAAGCCGAAAGGTGATCACCAGATGGCAGAATGCAAACTCCAAATCAGGAATCCACATTTCCCAGTTAAAAATTATTTTCACAGATTTATTTACAATTGCAGATTATTTTTCATTTCATAAAAGTTACTTTGAGCAGTATAAACATTAGAGGTACAAAGTTCCAGTCGATTCCTTCACCTTCCCAAATAATACTGTAATAACACAGGCATTAAATAAACTTGGTTACTCCCACTATCCCAAAATGTAAGGAATGAATTACAAAACTAGATCTGCAGGAAGATTTTCTATTCTATTTGGCCTGTTCCACTTCACTACTGCAAAAATCCTACATAGCTTTGAGGAGATGGCATATCTAAGTTCTGGATAAATTCTTTGTTGTGTCACATTTTGCCTATCTTTCTAACTTCCCAAATCTGGCTTCACCACCAACTTGTTTTGACAGGATAAATTCAGTACTAAGGAAGTTTATGGTTCCGTAGTAAGGAAGGCTGGTAACTGAAACTTGAATCCTTCCTTCTCTTACAAATTTCAATCATGACCTTGTGGGTTCCCCAGTAATTGACCATTAACCTATTCAGATAGAAGTTGTTAAATTGATGCACACATGTTGATTTGGCTTTTGACAGAAAGCCATTCCACACAACCCTACAAGATGTGGTTTTGTGTTATAAAAAGATTTAATTGAGCTATTATGTATTTTGGAAATGCTCACACAAAGGGTCAATACAAACTGGTGGAGCTAAATTAACTCCTTTCATGTTACAACTTCTATCCATCAGTAGTCACAATTCCAGAAAACAATCACACCTGTTACATCCTTCCTTTCAATTACACGACTCCTATGCAGAAGGGCAGATTAAATTATGTATAAAAGTGTCAATGATCTGTCACATTGCACCATTTCTCCAACTCAGTAGGTGGAATTGGCACAGCCAGTGAAATGCACACTACACAGCACTCTTAATTTGTACTTTGGAATGGGTCGGTGTATATTCTGCCATGTAAACAGATCATCAGTGTTTCCTTTCCCTGTTTTGCAACATCTCTGATCTTACATCCCAAATTCCTTTAGGTATCTTCAACTGTGTGGACTCAAAGATTGTAATCTTTCAATCGAAGCAGAGCCATGGAAGCAAAGAGCGTGAAGCTTGCACATAGAGAACTAAGAGACGTTGCTGGTAAGGCCAAAACTTAAGGGTTGTTGAGTTGTTCACTGAGCTGGTAGGTTGGTTTGCAGACGTTTCATCACCATACTAAGTAACATCATCAGTGCGACTCCCATGAAGCGTTGTTGGTCTGCCCCGCTTGTTATTCATGCGGTCCAGTTCGGTGTGGTGGTTGGCCTCGTTTCCGGTTCAGCTTCGTAGTGGTTGGCGCACTGATGATGAGACCTAATATGGTGACAAAACATCTGCAAACCAACCTACCAGGTTGGCGAACAATTCAATAACCCCATCCACAACCCAAGCTACAAGTCTTCTTAAAAACTTTAAGCCAAAATTTATTGCCCATCGCTGATTGCTCTGAAACTATGTGGATTACTACAGTCATTAAAGAGGGCAGTTAAGAATCGCACAGTGGCTCAGCACTGCTGCCTATTAGCGTCAGGGACCTAGGCTCAATTACAGCCTCAGGCAACTGTCTGTGTGGAGTTTGTACATTCTCTCCGCGTCTGCGTGGGTTTCCTCCGGGTGCTCCGGTTTCCTCCCACAGTCCAAAGATGTGCAGGTTAGGTGGATGGGCCATGCTAAATTGCCCATACTGCTTAGGGAGGTGTAGATTAAGTGGGTTATAAGGGGATGTGTGTGGGTGGGATGCTCTGAGGTTCGGTGTGGACTTGTTGGGCTGAAGGGCCTGTTTCCACACCTGTAGGGATTCAATGATTCTATGATTCTACGAAGATCGTGCTTTCCTCTCGTCGCCATTGAAACAACTACACAGAGGTATCCTATCACCAAGTCAGCCTTTATTAACACATGAACATGACTAAAGTACTGCCTCATTCAGTCAGGTACCAGAGTGCGAGTATCTTTGATCCTGACCCTTTTAATCTGTCAGCAAGAGAGCCCTGAATGGACCAGAATAACTGCCCCAATCAGGAAACTCAGACAGGTATTTCTGCTATAAAGCATATTTCGTTAATGAAAATTGGCTGTAACGCGATTGATGAACAGTGGACGCTGTTTGGATAACACAAACTATGTTGTACAGATATAGTGATTTTCTTAAGCGATTTCCCTGTAACACGATTTTCAACAGTATAGAACACAGAACAGTACAGGCCCTTCGCCCCACGATGTTGTGCTGAACTTTTACCCTAAACCTAAGGTCTATGTAACCTCCACCGCTATCTTATACTATCATCCATATGCCTGTCGAACAGCCGCTTAAATGCCCCTAATGATGCCGACTCCACTACCCTCTCCAGCAATGCGTTCCACGTCCCTACCACTCTCTAAGTAAAGAACCTACCTCTGACATCTCCCCGACAACTACCTCCTTTCACTTTAAAACTATGTCCCCTCGTAAAAGCTACCTCCACCTGAGGAAAAAGTCTCTGGCTGTCTACTCCATCTATTCCTCTGATCATTTTGCACACCTCTATCAAGTCACCTCTCATCCTTCGTCATTCGAAAGAGAAAAGCCCCAGCCCTCTCAACCTTTCCTCATAAGACCTTCCCTCCATTCCAGGCAACATCCTGGTAAATCTCCTCTGCACCTTTTCCAACGCTTCCACATCTTTCCTGTAATGATGTGACCACAACTGGACACAATACTCCAGATGTGGCCAAACCAGGCTTTTGTATAGCTGGCACGTAACTTCATGGCTCTTGAACTCAATCCCTCTATTAGTGAAAGCTAACACACCATGCGCCTTCTGAACAACTCTATCCACCTGGGTGGCAGCTTTCAAGAAACTGTGAACATGAACCCCAAGATCCCTCTGCTCCTCCACACTGCCAAGAATCTTTCCATTAATCCTGTAATCTGCTTTCAAGTTTGTCCTTCCAAAATGAATCACCTCACACTTTTCAGGGTTAAACTCCATCTGCCACTTTCCAGCCCAGCTTTGCGTCCTATCAATGTCCCTTTGTAACCTAGAACAGCCCTCCGCACTGTCCACAACGTGACCCACCTTTGTATCGTCCGCAAACTTACTAATCCACCCTTCCACTCCTTCATCCAAATCATTTACAAAAATCACAAACAGAAGAGGACCCAGAACAGATCCTTGTGGTACACCACTCGTAACTGAGCACCATGTTGAATATTTTCCATCCACTACCACCCTTTGTCTTCTAAGGGTCAGGCAATTCTGAATCCAATCTGCCACATTTCCCCCATCCCATACCTCATTACCTTCTGCATGAGCCTACCATGGGGAACCTTATCAAACGCCTTACTTAAATCCATGTATACCACATCCACTGCTCCACCTTCATCCATGTGTTTGGTCACCTCTTCAAAGAATTCAATAGAGTTTGCAAGGCATAATCTACCCCTCACAAATCCATGCTGACTATCACGAATCAAACTGTGCCTTTCCAAGTGATCATGAATCCTGTCTCTCAGAGCCCTTTCCACCACTAACCTAAGACTAACTGGTCTGTAATTTCCGGGGTTATCCCTGTTCCCTTTTTTGAACAACGGAATGACGTTTGCCTATCTCCAATCTTCTGGCACTATACCCGTGGACAGTGAGGACGAAAAGATCATCGCAAAGGCCCTGTCATCTCGTCCCTCGCTTCCCATAGAATCCTTGGATAAATCACATCAGGCCCGGGGTACTTGTCTATCTTCAACTTCCTCAGAATTCCTAGCACATCTTCTTTACTAACGTCAATCTCCTCTAGCCTACGTGCCTGTTTCACAACATCCTCCTCTACAAGTAGGTCCCTCTCAGTTGTGAATACTGAAGAAAAGTATTCATTAAGGACCTCTCCTATCTCTTTAGGCTCTGTACACACATTCCCTTTACAATCCTTGATCGGCCCGACCCTTTCTCTGGTCATTCTCTTGTTCTGCACATACATGTAAAAAGCCTTGGAGTTTTCCTTGATCCTATCCGCCACGGTTTTCTCATGTCCCCTTATAGCTCTTTTAAGCCCTTTCTTCAGCACCTTCCTGGCTAACTTGCATCCCTCTAGAGCCTTTTCCATTCTTCTTTTCCAAAACCTTACATAAGCCTCCTTCTTCCTCTTAACCAGTCGTTCAACCTCTCTCGAGAACCATGGCTCCCTCACTCGACCACTTCTTATCTGCCTGTTAGGGACAAACATATCAAGCACATGCAGTATGGATTCCTTAAACAATCTCTACATTTCTGTGGTGCTCTTCCCTGACAGCATCTGTTCCCAATTTATGTTACCCAGTTCTTGCCAAACTGAATTGTAATTATCCTTCCCCCAATTGTAAACTTTACCCTGCCATATGCACCTATCCTTATCCATGACTATCGTGAAAGAAACAGAGTTATGATCGCTACTGCCAAAATGCTCACCTACCAACAGGGCTGACACTTGGCCCGGCTCATTGCCAAGCACCAAATCCAAAGTGGCCCCTCCTCCTGTTGGTCTATCTACATACTGTGTCAGGAATCCTTCCGGAACGCACTGGACAAAATCTGCTCCATCTAAACTATTACAACTAAAATGTTTCCAATCAATATTTGGAAAGTTGAAGTCACCCATGACTACAACCCTGTGACTTCTGCACCTTTCCAGTATCTGTCTCCCAATCGCTCCGCTACTTCTCTGCAACTATTAGGGGGTCTGTAAAAAAACCCCCAAAGTGACTGCTCCTTTCTTGTTCTGGACCTCAACCCAAACTGACTCAGTAGACATATCATTCTCGAACTGCCTTTCAGTAACTGCTATACTCGCCCTGACTACCAATGCCACTCCCCCACCTCTTTTTCTACCCTCCCTATTTCTTTTAAAGCGTCTAAATCCCGGATCCTCCAACAACCATTCCTCTCCGAGTTACCCAAGTTTCTGTAATGGCCACACATCATAGTTCCAAGTACCGACCCATGCTCTAAGTTCATCCACTTTATTTCTGATACTTCTAGCATCGAAGTATACGCACCTCAAACCATCTCGGTGTCCGCAATTACACTCCATCAACCGCATTTCTTGATAAACCACCTCACTCCCTGTTGTGCCTGTTGGAAGGCCAAAGACCGCATCCTCTGAATTATACATCCGGTTCCCCACCCCCTGCCAAACTAGTTTAAACCATCCCGTACAGTTCTAGCAAACCTCCCTCGCAGGATATTTGTGCCTTTCCGGTTCAGGTCCCACCTTCCCCAGAATGTGCTCCAATTATCCACATAATGGAAGCCCTCCCTCCTACACCAGCCCTGTAGCCATGTGTTCTGCACTCTCTCCCTATTTCTTATCTCATTATCATGTGGCACTGGTAGTAATCCAGAGATAACTACCCTGTTTGTCCTGGACTTCAGCTTCCAACCTAACTCCCTGTACTCATTTTTCACATTCTCTGTCCTTTTTCTACCTATGTCATTGGTACCGATGTGTACCATGACTGCTGGTTGCTCACCCTCCCCCTTAAGGATCTTGAAGACATGATCCGAGACATCACGGACCCTGGCACCCGGGAGGCAACATACCATCCTTTCATCTCATTCGCATCCACAGAACCGTCTGTCTGTGCCTCTTACTACTGAATCCCCCACTACAATTGCTCTCCTATTCTACCCGCTTCCCTTCTTTGCCACAGGGTCAGGCTCAGTGCCAGAGACCTGTCCGCTATGGCCTTCTCCTGGTAGGTCGTCCCCTGCAACAGTATATTTATTATTGAGGGGAACAGCCACAGGGGATCCTTGTACTGTCTGCCTATTCCCTTTCCCCTCCCTGACAGTCACCCAGCTGCCTTTTTCCTGTACCTTGGGTGTGACCACCTCCCTGTAACTCCTCTCTATCACCCTCTCAACCTCCCGAATGATCTGGAGTTCATCCAGCTCCAGCTCCAGTTCCCTAACACAGTTTTTGAGGAGTTGGAGTTGGATGCACTTCTCGCAGGTGAAGTCAGAGGGGACACCAGCAGTGATCCTTACCTCCCACATCCTGCAAGAGGAGCATGCAACTGCCCTAGCTTCCAGTCCCTCTACCCTAGCATGAGGTCACACAAGAATGCAAGTATCACGTTATAGGCAACGTACTTGTATTCTGAGGTCCAACTGGCTGAGATTGTGATTATAACAACACTTTCACTGATTTTATTACAAGTTTTGCTATGAAGTAATTAATGATGCAATCATTTGCATTGTTACGTTTGTGTGCATGCGTACTTGCAAGGAAGAAAAATAGATTGAGAAGGAGAGACCATTAACATTACAAAGTAGGTGATGTCCTCAATTAGTTATGATCTTATGCTTTACTGTACAGAAAGTGCACAGGAGCAACGACTTGTCGCAAACCTGCTCTCAATGAGCTCTGATAATCTTGACTTTCTTTTGACGTGCAGAATATATGGTAAATAAATGTATTGTCATTCAAATGAGATGTCAAGGGTTTAATGCTTGAAGGTGATTAATGCAATCAGGCATTATAGGGCTCCTGGATCCTTATGAACTTTTTGGAATGCACACAGCAGAACTGCATACAATGAACATCACACAGAATCTTGTGGCACACTGGTAATATGACGCACCTCTGATCCAGGAGGTCTGGGTTCAAGTCCTATTTGCTCCAGAGATGCGTCATAACTCAAACAGGTTAATTAAAAATTTACAACAAGCAACATAGAATAGCAGGCTCATAAGGGAGATAAGTTGACGGTCCTCTCCGCAATGTGGTAACCAGGTTCAAAAAAGATTATGGTATTAATACCTGTAACTCACCTAAAGATTATGAAAATAGTTACCCTGTTTTTGTTACAAACGCACTATAACCAAAGTTACAGGTTGAACAGACACTTAAAATATCAGCAAAATTATACTATGTCATGCTAATGTGCTGCATTTTAAAGCACTATAGTATCATCCCGAACTAATCCAAATTGCTATACAGGACCAAACGACAGCTTTCAAGGCTGATAAAGTGGCAGAATACAGCTTATTATAGGTCTGCAGAAAGAGAAAATATTTACTTGAATTGTCATTAGCCATCAACACCCTCTTGGGAGGCATCTGAGCACGAAGCCATTGTTATTTACGCAAATTGCTGCTTCTACCATCTTGCTAATAAACATAATGAAGAACAACTCCAAGACAGGAGAAGAGATAAAATATATTTGCTGATTTCAACAAGCTCTAAATCTTCTGGCTCACAACCAACTTGGGAATATCTTGGTACTAATTTGATAGCAAATGTTTTGTGTCTACTGCTAGTATATAACGTATACATGTTACATTTGTGTGATCTACAGTCATTTTCCTTTTAATGCATGAAATTTGAGATGAGTCACCATTTCTTTGACACAATTAAATTGAAAATGGCTTGTATCTAATCCTTCTAGCTGTTTCAAAACTTATTTTTCATTCCTGCTTTCTTTGCCTTCTCCCCTAATGGCACTGACTGGCTGTTGAATTTTTGCTCCACAGGCACGAAATGAACTCTCTCGGAGCTAGTCAAACAGCTACAGTTCATATGAATTGTTTTTATATGCTATAATCAAGCTGTTCAGATTCGCATGTTGTTGGCTGTTCAACCAGCCTCTAAGCTCAGCTGAGTTTAATTCTTCTGCTCATCTAAGACCCAATACCTAACTTTAAAAAAAATTAAAATATATTAAATACAAGGATATCTTTCAGGTTTTGTTGATAGAAAGCATTTTTAAAACTAGTGTGGATAACCATTCTGATTAAAACATCAAATCATTCCATACGTCTCCTATTAATAAGCTGTTGCAGAAAAGTGTGATTTGATGTTCCTTGCATATTGTGATAATAATCTTAATTACAGGTTGTTTTGTCTTATAGATCACAGATGTTTAAATAAACGTACTTTTAGACACAAATGCTAAAGAATTCATGGAACATACTTCCCAGATCTCACCATGTGCTGTGGAATGATACCTTGTTGCTTTGGCATAGATAACAGTACAGATAAAAATAGTACAGTGATGAGTAAGGTGACATCCAGATATACTTGTAAACATGCACATAACAATATTGGTCCTAGCTCTTCTTTAATAATGAATAAACATAACATGGGTATTATTGGGAATGTTATTTTTAATTAAATTGAAAAAAAGAGGACATTTCAAATGAGTAAAAACAGTACATTTAGAACTGGAATGAGGAAATTTTCCTCGTAGGTGGGAGGAAGGCATGCATTCGTGTGGCTGGGGAAAATGGCAGACAGATGGACACCAGCATAAAGAAGCAGAAAAGAGGAATAATCTTTCTAAGGAATCTGGGTAATTCAAGATAGAGGCTGGGACAGAATTGTGGCTGTTAAGACCCACTCCTTTTCTGAGGTATGTCCAGTTTTGGAGCTAATTTCCTCAAATTCTAGGAGCAGTAATTACTGTTTCATAAGCTGTTCTATTGTTGTGGAACTTTTGGGGGGGAAAAAGATCAAAACAACGGCATTTTAAAAAGGAGGAAGAAAGACAAAGGCCGTGACCACAGGGCAGTGACTCAAATGAAAAAAGACCCAGCAGTAGCCTGCACAGCTTCTGCAATTGCTCAGAGATAGCAAGAACTACAGATGCTGGAGTCAGGAACAACAGAGTATGGAACTGGGGGAACACAGCAAGCCTGTCTGGTTTCAAGTATCTCTGTTTATTTTTCTTGGAATGAACTCTGATGTCCAAACAGCAAAATTCATAACTGACCCTGGAGAAACCTGTTTGGCGGATCTCACAGCGGGGGAGCAGCTAAATGGCTTTTTGAAGTGTAACCTTACAGTTTTTCTTTTGTATATCTACAAGTGAGTTGTGTGGTGTTTGGTTTTTGCTTACATGTTGTTATTGAGATCTATCTTTTGATTAAACTTTAAAAATATAAAAAGGGTACTAAGCTAGACTGGACTTGTGTTTTTAGAGCAGTAAGACTGTGCTACTTTCTGGATCTGTAGATTGTTAGGGTGCAAAGATGGTCTTTAGTAGAGTGATGTGCTCTTCCTGTTGGATGTGGGAGATTAAGGAAAGTTTCCATGTTACTAACGATTATGTCTGCATGCGTGTTTGGTTGCGAATCCTATTCGGATTGAATGGATCGGTTGGAGCGGCAGTTAGAGGCAATGAGGACTTAAAAGGGGCTAAGGGGTGTGACGGATGGCATTTGCCGGGAGGGAGATTAGCCGAAGTTATTGTCAGGTAGATAGGTAGGCAGATAGTGCAGGACTCTCCTGTGTCTATCTCCATCTCAACCAAGTATGCAGTTTTGGAAAATGTAGGAGGGGGATTAGACTCTCAGGGGAATGTAGCACTGACAGCTAAGTTTCCGGTACTGACACTGGCTCTGATGTAACAAGGGGTATGCCTGGCTCTAAGCAATTGGCTGTGATAGAAGACTCTCTAGTCAGAGGCACAGACAGATGATTCTGCGGCCTACAGCGAGACATCAGAATGGTGTGTTGCCTCCCTGGAGCCAGGATCAAAGATATCTCAGAGAGGGTGCAGAACATTCTCAAAGTAGAGAGGGAGCAGCAGGAGGTCGTTGTACACATCGGAGCTAACGACTTAGGAACAGAAAAGATGAGATTCTGAGGATAGAATATAGGAAGTTAGGTAGGAATTTAAAAAGTAGGCCCTCGGGGGTAGTAATATCTGGATTACGCCCAGTGTCACCAGCTAGTGAGGATAGAAATAGGAGGATAGAGCAGATGAATGCATGCCTGTGGAGCTAGTGTAAGGGAGAAGGATTCACATTTTTGGATCATTGGAATATAATGAGGGGTAGACGTGACCTGTATAAGAAGGACAGATTGCACCTGAATTGGAAGGGGACTAATATACTGGCAGGGAAATCTGCTAGAGCTATTCAGGAGGATTTAAACTAGTAAGGGGGTTGGGAGTGTGGGATCCAGGGAGATAGTGAGGAAGCGATCAGTCTGAGGGAAAAGGAGTAAGTCAAACAGACAGGGCAGGCAGGAACAAAGTAGAGACCGAGGTAGGACTGATAAATTAAACATCATTTATTTCAATGCAAAAGGCCTAACAGATAAGGTAGATGAACTCATGACAATGGTTACGACCATGGGACAGGGATATCAAAGCAGATACAGAGATGTGACTCAGGGATGGACAGGACTGGCAACTTAATGTTCCAGGGTATAGACGCTATAGGAAGGATAGAAAGGGGGTTGAGAGACGAGAGGGAGTGGCATTTTTGATTCGGGATAACATTATGGCTGTACTTAGGGATGGTATTCCTGGGAATGCATCCAGGGAGGTTACTTGTCTGGAATTGAGAAATAAGGCTTTGGGAATGCACGATAGACATCCCCTCCAACACCCACCACCCGCTCCCCCCCTCCCATCCCTGCGCACCCCCCCCCCCTCCAACCCCGACCTCCCCGCCGCACCCACCACCCCCCCACCCGCCCCAATAGTTAGCAGGAAATTGAGAAACAAATTTATATGGAGAACTCAGTTAACTGCAAGAATAACAGGGTGGTTACGATAGGGGATTTTGACTTTCCAAACATAGATTGGGACTGCCATAGTTTTAAGGGCTTGGGTGGACAGGAATTTGCGGGCAGCACGGTGGCTCAGTGGTTAACACTGCTGCCTCACAGCACCAGGGGCCCAGGTTCGATTCCACCCCCGGGTGACTGTCTGTGTGGAATTTGCACATTTTCCCCATGTCTACGTGGGTTTCCTCCAGGTGCTCCAGTTTCCTCCCACAGTCCAAAGATGTGCAGGCTAGGTGGACTGGCTATGCTAAATTGCCCATTGTGTTCAGGGATGTGTAGATTAGGTGGGTTATAGGGGGATGGGTCTGGGTGGGATGCTCTGTGATTTGGTATGGACTTGTTGGGCTGAAGGGCCTGTTTCTACACTGTAGGGATTCTATGATTGTTAAGCGTGTACAAGAAAATTTTCTGATTCAGTATGTGGATGCATCTACTAGAGAAGGTGCAAAACTTGACCTACTCTTCGGAAAGAAGTCAGGGCAGGTGACTGAGGTATCAGTGGAGGGGCACTCTGGGGCCAGAGACTATAATTCTATTAAGTTTTAAAATAGTCATGGAAAAGGATAGACTGGATCTAAAAGTAAAAGTTATAAATTGGAAGAAGGCCAACTTTGATACTATTAGGCAAGAACATGCAAAAGTTGACTGGGGGACAGATGTTCGCAGGTAAAGGGACAGCTGGAAAATGGGAAGCCTTCAAAAATGAGATAACGTAGAGTCCAGAGACAATATGCTCCTATTAGGGCGAAGGGCAAGGCCAGTAGGTACAGGAATGCTGGATGACTGGAGAAATTGAGGTTTTGGTCAAGAATAAGGAGGAAACAAATGCCAGGTATAGATAGCAGAAATTGAGTGATTTCCTAGAAGAGTATAAGGACAGTAGGAGTATACTTAAAAGGGAAATTTCGGGGGGCAAAAAGGGGACACGAGATAGCTTTGGCAAATAGGGTTAAATACATTAAGGACAAAAGGGTAACTAGGGAGTGTATAAGGCCCCTTAAAGATCAGCAAGGCCACCTATGTGTGGAACCACAGGAGAGGAGGGAGATCCTAAACAAGTATTTTGCATCACCATTTACTGTGGAGAACGATACAGAAAAATATCCATATTACAGAGGTGGTAGTGCTGGACATTTTAAAACACATAAAGGTGGATTAATCCCCAGGACCTGATCAGGTGTACTCTAGAACTCTATGATAAGCTAAGGAAGATTACTGGGTCCCTTGCTGAGATATTTGTATCATCAAGGGCCACAGGCAAAGTGCAAAACATTGGAGGTTGGCTAACGTGGTGCCACTATTTAAGAAGGGTGGTAAGGAAGAGTCAGGGAACCACAGACCAGTGAGGCTGATATTGGCAGTGGGCAATCCTGAGGGAGAGGATTTACATGTACTTGGAAAGGCAAGGTCTGATTACGGATAGACAACATGGCTTTCTACATGGGAAATTGTGTCTCATTAACTTGATTGAGTTTTCTGAAGGAGTAACGAAGAGGATTGATGAGGGCAGAGCAGTGGGCGTGATCTATATGGGCTTCAGTAAGGCATTTGACAAGGTTCCTCATGGTAGACTGGTGAGTAAGGTTAGATCATACAGAATAGAGGGAGAACTAGCTATTTGGATACAGAACTGGCTCGAAGGTAGGAGACAGAGGGTGGTGGAGGAGGGTGGCTCTTTAGACTGGAGACCTGTGGCCCAGCACTGGTGACAAAGAGCAGTGCTGGGTCCACTGTTTTTCATCATTTATATAAATGATTTGGATGTGAACATTGGAGGTACGGTCAGTAAGTTTGCAGATGACACCAAAATTGGAGGTGTAGTGGACAGCAAAGAAGGTTGCCTCAGAGTAAACTGGGATCTTGATCAGATGAGCTAATGTGCTGAAGAGTGGCAGATGGAGTTTAATTTAGATAAATGTGAGGTGTTGCATTTGGAAAGGCAAATCAGGGTAGGACTTATACACATAATGATAAGGTTCTGGAGAGTCCTGCTGAACAAACAGACCTTGGATTGCAGGTTCATCATTCCTTGAAAGTGGAGTAATGGACAGATAGGATAATGTGGAAAGCATTTGGTATGCATGCTTTTATTGGTCAGTGCTTTGAGTATGGGAATTGAAATATCATGTAGCAGCTGTACAGGACATTGGTTAGGCCACTTACGGAATACTGCATACAATTCTGGTCTCCCTGCTATAGGAAGCATGTTGTGAAACTTGAAAGGGTTCAAAAGAGATTTACAAGGTTGTTGCCAGGGTTGGAGGGTCTGAGCTATAGGAAGAAGCTGAATAGGCTGGGGCTATTTTCCTTGGAGCATCAGAGGCTGAGGGGTGATCTTATAGAGGTCTATAAAATCATGAGGGGCATGGACAGGGTAAATACACAAGGTCTTTACTCCAGGGTGGGGGAGTCCAAAATTAGACGGCATAGGTTTAAGGTGAGAGGGGAAAGATTTAAAAGACACCTAAGGGGCAACCTTTTCCACATAGAGGGTGGTGCATGTATGGAATGCGCTGCCAGAGGAAGTGGTGGAGACTGGTACAATTACAACATTTAAAAGGCATCTGGATGGGTATGCGAATAGGCAGTGTTTAGAGGTACACTGGTCAAATGCTGCCAAATGGGACCAGATTTATTTAGGGTATCTGGTCAGCATGGACGAGTTGGATCAAAGTGTCTGTTTCCATGTTGTATATCTCTACATACATAGAGTCATAATTAGAGTTTTGCGTAGGAGTAGAGAATGAAGTACTGTCATCCATAGCAGACGACGAAAGAGCACAGAGAATACAGTAGTGTGAAAGGTATCACTCTCTGTAGACTTTAGCAACTTTAAAAAAATTTGAGAAACAAGCGAGCACTTTTATAATTGCAGCCATAGAAACCAATCAGCAACTAACTGCAGTTTTACATGCCCTTCCTACCATGAAAGCAAAGTAAACTTTATGTGCTCAAGTGATGGCCTCAGTTCAAGTCTTCAGTTCTAAATAGCATTGCATGCATCAATTCAGTGTCATGTGATGACCAACATTCTCATGTGTACTTTCAGCATTCACTCTCTGCATTCGCTCACATATTAAAACAGCGCTCATAGTACTACTAAGGAAATTTGTGGTCCAAGCCTCTGGTTATCTCTGAATGCAGTCCTGGAGAGTTCCAACTGAAACTTGTAATTTCCTAATTCCAAATTCAAATGCATGCCCACATTTAGAGTGAAAAATATTTCAAAATGTTTGGCATGGCTAGAAGTGGTACAGTGGTTAACACTGCTTTTAAATTCTCAAATGCCTCCTGGCCTTGTTCTGGCCACCAAAATTTTGTTTTTAACAAAACCGTCAAAGGTGCCACTGCACTACTAAAGTTTGGTGGCAATTTCCTGTAGAATCTGCTCAATCCTAAAAATCATAGCACTTCCTTCTTCAACGATGGTCTTGGAAATTCCTTGATGGCCTTCGTCTTCACATTCCTCAATGTCACCTGTACATATCCGATGTTGTGTCCCAAGAATGTCACTTCCACCTTCACAAATTCTGTTTTTGCCAAGTTTATACCCAACTTTGCCTTCCGTAGTCTTTCAAAGAACTGTGCCAAATGCTCCAAGTGATCTTTCCACGAATAGCTAAAGATCACTAAGTCATCTACGTAGACAGCAGAATTAGTCAATCTTGCAAGAACTGTGTTCATAAGCCTTCGAAAAGTGGCTGGTGTGTTTTTTATTCCGAAGGGCATTACTTTAAATCGATATAGCCCATCTAGAGTTACAAAAGCAGAAACTTCTTTTGCTGTCTCTGACAAAGGTCAGTGTTAAAAAGTGGACGTTGACCACCCCCTCTTGAAACACCCAAAGAGAAGCACCTCACCTCGTAGTCTGTAAAAGGAACACGAAAAGTGGTGTAACCTGCCCTTCAGCAACTTCTAGTGGTTAATTAAAATAAACCTCTCATTCACTTTACAATCAAGTAACAATTTATCCAACTCTAACAGTAAACGAATTAATTACACTATTACGAACCAAATAAACCCCTTCTAACTACTAACTATTTTTGAATGAAACAAGATTCTAATGGTATGCTGTTCTAATAAATATAAGTCCCACTTACATAAAATTAAAAAACATCGAATTTAGTCTCTCAAAATTACAGCCAGGTTACATGTCTTCTGGAATGTTCTGTGCCTTCTCCGTTGAATGTTCTTTCAAGAACACCTTCTCCGTCGATTCGTCTGTCAGGAATATTAAGTAGTTGCGACAAAGATACCTTTGTTCTTTAGATGGCGCTTTCTCTCAGACTTATAGAAGACTGTGAGAGCCAGCAATTCTCTCTTGAGACCTGGGAGCTGTTAACTCTGGCAGATGGCAGTTAGCTGTCCTGTCTTTGTCCAACTGCACTCTTCTCTTATACCCTTGATGACATATCCATTTCTTACACTAGGATTGGCCTATGTTGTCAAAACCAGATTTAAATTTAATTGGTTTTTGGTATCTAAGTGCCTGGTTCAAATTGAATAGCTAAATTCAAAACTTGTTGTCTTGGTAAAAACCGTTGCTTGGCCTGCTAACTGTACAGCCTTTCGATACAAAATGTTTCAATTTGGGTGGTCTGTGTACTTGCAAACTTTCAAGCTGCTGTTCACAGACATCCATCTCAAATCTCTAAGCATAGAAAAAGCACTTTCCCCTATCATTTTACAAACATGAAATTCTAATTTCCTACATCCCATTTTACAAGTACTCTACCCAACTTCACATTACCAGTAACCACGAAGTAAGTCCAACTTTGTGATATAAGTGGCTTGTCCTACTTTTTCCACACAATCCTCCAGCCTTGGAATTGGATATGGGTCAGAATTGGTCACAGTGTTGGCCTTCCGACAGCCTATGCAGAATCGTTGAGTACCATCAGGTTTGGGAACCAACGCAATTGGCAAACTTCAATCGTTTTGACTCGGCTCTATCATGTCTTCTTGGAGTATCATTTCCACTTCCTTCTGAACCTACGCTGCTTTGAGAGGATTAAGCCTATAGGGGTGCTGTTTTATCTGAACAGCATTCCCTATGTCAGGAGGAGATAGCAAGAACCGCAGATGCTACAGTCAGAGTGTGCAGCATCACAGGAGCATGAAAGTTGACGTTTCAGGTTGGGTACATCAACCTCATGTACAATAGCATTAGTCCTCCCCATTCTATTTCTACATACGTCCTCATAGCACGACAGCAAATTCAGTTCTCTATTCCTCGGACAGATTGCTCACTACCCTATCATACTCTTCAAGGGCTTCCTTTTGAGGCACTTCAAATCATCTAAATCATCTGCATTTGATTCCTCACTCGGAGTGGCGGTAACTAATACCTCTTTCTCCAGTTCCCTTTCCCTGTCATAGCAAGGTTTCAGTATGTTTACATGACATACTCGATAAATATCTTTACCAGATAATTCACCTGACAACTTTTTCTCAATCGATAGGGACCACTGAACCTTGCTTTGAAGGGATCTCCTACCCACTGGTAACAGTGCCAGTACTTTATCCCCACAGACAATTGTAAGAATTTTAGATTTCTCATCTGCTTCTAGCTTCGTTAGGTGCAGCTCGACTTCACAGAATCCCTACAGTGTGGAACAGGCCCTTCGGCCCAACAAGTCCACACCGAACCTCAAAGCATCCCACCCAGACCCATCTCCCTATAACCCACCTATTCTACATATCCCTGAACACTATGGGCAATTTAACATGGCCAATTCACCTAACCTGCACATCTTTGGGCTGTGGATGGAAACTGGAGCACCCAGAGGAAACCCACGCAGACATGGGGAGAAAGTGCAAATTCCACACAGACAGACTTCTCTGGGGATTTCCTTCACTACCTCAATTGATCCCACCGGTGTAGCCTCTTTTACCCTGCTCATTCAATTATGCAACAACATATTCTTTCAAGGCATATTTTTGTTTAATTCCTTCACATCTTTGCATTCTTATCTAGGCACTGTATTGGCTTTCACTGTTTCAGAATAAATCTACTCACGGACTTGGTTGATTCCAAGGACCCAGATGATATAGTGTCCCTGCTACCCCGACTTTTGGAGCTGAGCTGAGGTGATGACGACGGTGAATCATCTATGTAGGGCATGCTTTCCTGGTTCCGTCTTTGTTCCTCGACTCGATCTGCATCATACGCATAGATTGGTAGCGTGTTGCTGTAGAGTGGATCTGGAGAATTAGAAGTACAAAACAAGAAAACACTGAAGGATAGCAGACAACTGATTCACTATACAAACATACAAATTAGGAGGTGTATGTAACTTGTTCCCTTTAGCCTGTTCCACTCTTCAATAAAGTCACAGCTGATCTGATTTCACCACTTTCACATCTACCCCAGATAACCTTTCACCCCTTGGTCACAAAAATAAACTATCTAATACGACTCTTCTTCATTTCTACAAAGTTTACTTGAAGTGTTAATTCTGTTTCGCTGTCCACAGATAATGCCAAACTTGCTGAATATCTCCATGTTCTAATTTATTTTCCAGATCTCCTGGCTTTTTTTTTTGATTCATTTGCCCTCGCAATAGAAATAGAAGAGGCAGTTAGATCTTGGGCAATGAGAATGAATCTTATTGTTAGGCACAGATTGGCAACATTCCAAAGAATAATTGTTGTGGAGACTCTCCTGTCAAGGGCACAGATAGGAGATTCTACGTCTGTGAGTGAGAACGTAGTATGGTACTTTCCTGGTGCCAGGATTGAAGATGTCTCAAAATGTTTGAAGCATTTTGTTCAAAGGTAGAGTGAGAAACAGGAGGTTATTATATACGTTGGTAGGAACGATATAGTTAGAGAAGAGATTAAGGCTTTACAGAGTGAATGTAAGAAGTCAGGTAGAAGATTGAAAAACAGAACTTCAAAAGTAGTGATAACAGAGTGTACAGCTGGATGAGCACAGCGGGCCGGGCGGCGTCGGAGGGGCGGGGTGGCTGACGTTTCGGGCCTGGACCCTTCTTCAGAAAGGCCCTTCTTTACTGGGGAGGGGTCTGGGCCCAGGGTGTCAGCCTTCATGCTCCTCTGGTGCTGCTTGTCCTGCTGTGTTCATCCAGCCCTACACCTTGTTATCTCAGATTCTCCAGCATCTGCAGTTCCTGCTATCACTTCAAAAATAGTAATGTCTGGCTTACTCCTGGTGCCAAGGCAAAGAGTAAAATGATAAAAGGAGATAACTCAATGGCTGAAGACATTGTATAATGTTCAAGGATTCAGGTTCTTGGATCATTCAGATCTCTTCTGAGGCAGGAAAGACCTATTCACAAAGGATGGTTTCATCTGTACTGGAAGGGGACCAATATCTAAGTGGGAAGACATGTTAATTTTATTAGGGGAAACATGTAAACAATTGGAGGGTGTGGAGTGATCCTCAGAAGTAGAGTGAATAGAAAGATAGATGAAGAAGGTTTTGAATCTGAAAAGAACAATTATAAAAGATGGACAAGAGCAAGTCAGAGAACAAAGTAACTGAAGAATTAAGAAAGCGTTTAGCATGTTTGCCTCCATCACTCAGATCTTTTGAGTATAGGAGCTGAGAGGTTAGGTTGAAGTTGTACAGGACGTTGGTGAGGCCTCTCCTGGAGTACTGTGTCCAGTTCTGGCCGCCCTGTTATAGGAAGGATATTATTAAGCTGGAGAGGGCTCAGAAAAATTTTACCAGGATGTTGCTGGGAATAGAGGGTTTGAGTTATAAAGAGAGGCTGGATAGGCTGGGGTTAAAATTGTATCAGAGATAATAGGTACTGCAGATGCTGGAGAATCCGAGATAACAAGGTGTGGAGCTGGATAAACACAGCAGGCCAAGCAGCATCATAGGAGCAGGAAAGCTTGACGTTTTGGGCCTAGACCTGATGAAGGGTCTAGGCCTGAAACGTCAAGCTTTCCTGCTCCTATGATGCTGCTTGGCCTGCTGTGTTCATCCAGCTCCACACGTTGTTATCCTGGATAGGCTGGGACTTTTTTCACTGAAGCACAGGATGTTGAAGATGATCTTATAGAGGTTTATAAAATCATGAGGGGTATGGTTAAGGCAAATGGGAGGTGTATTTTCCATGGAGTGGGGATTATTAAGACACAGGGCAGCACGGTGGCTCAGTGATTAAGCACCGCTGCCTCACAGTGCCAGGAACCCGGGTTCAATTCCAGCCTCGGGCGACTATCTGTGCGGAGTTTGCACATTC
>JAHRHZ010000119.1:669380-713040 GCA_024137785.1 Ginglymostoma cirratum | reverse complement strand
GGGACCTGGGTTCAATTCCAGCCTCGGGCGACGTCTGTGCGGAGTTTGCACATTCTCCCCGTGCCTGCGTGGGTTTCCTCCGGGTGCTCCAGTTTCCTCCCACAGTCCAAAGGTGTGCAGGCTAAATTGCCCATAGTGCCCAAGGATGTTTAGATTAGGTGGGTTAGGCATGGGAAATACAGGGGTAGGGGAATGGGTCTGGGTAGGATGCTCTTCGGAGGGGCGGTGTGGATTTACTGGGTTGAATGGCCTGTTTCCACAATGTAGAGATTCTATGATTCTATGATTAGCTTTTCCAATTACTTGTAGCTGTGTACAAACCTTCTACAATTCAGGGATTAGACCACCCAGGCTCCTCTGCATCTCAGAGCTCTCCAATAATTCTCCAGGTAAAATAAAAAATTTTCACAATTTTCCACTTCATACTCCATTTGCCTGACTTTTGTCCATCCACTTAAATGATTTATGTTGGTTTGTAGACTCTATGTTCTCTTCACAACTTACTTTCCTATCATCTTCATCATCAGAAACGTTGCCAACGTTACCTTCAACCCCTTCATCCAAGTTATTTACATAAATTATAAACAGTTTGACAGCCCAGCATTAATCCCTGTGATATACGACCAATTACATCTTGCCTACCATAAAATGACTCGATTTTGCCTGATTAACTAGCACATTCTATCCGTGCTAATGTGTCAACCCCTACACCATGATCTTTTACTTTCCATAATGAGACATTTTATCAAATGCTCTCTGGAAATGTAAGTTTAGCACATCCTCTGGCTCCCCTTTAGTAACAACATGTTATTTCTCAAGGAATGTCAATAAATTGGTTCAACATGATTTCCCTTTTACAAAACCATGTTGACTGCACCTGATGACACTGAATTAGCTAAGTAGCCTGCTATAACTTCTTAAATAATAAAAATATAAAAACTTTCCCTATGACAAATTTTAATCTAACTGGCCTGTTGATTCCTACTGTCTGTCTCCTCTTTTTGAATAAAGGAGTTACATTCACAATTTTCCAATCTAAGAGATTCGGTAAAGGTTCCAAGGAATTTTGAACAATTAAAACCATTGCATAAACTACCAACAAGGCACATCTTTTAAGACCGAAGATGTAACCAATCAGGACCCAGGATGTGTCAGCCCAAAATTCCAACAATTTGTGGACTACTACTTCCCTGGTGATTCTAATTTTCGCCATTGAATTTGTGTTATGAAAATTTAACCAGGCTTGAGTTTACAGAAGAATTAGCTTATTACTTATTAGATGCAAGGAGAAATAATAATGCAACAGACCTGCGCATACATTGAAAATGAGACAAGTTCAAAACGAGATAAAAGTTAAAAGAAATATGGATCTGTCTCTATGGGTAAAGTGTAGGTAGTTTAATATTATGGCAGTTACCTTGCATGATACTGGTTGCACTGACATTGGTAGTTGACCAGTCAGTGTACTCAGACCCCTACTACACCCCTTATACATACAACTGCGTGGCCAAATTCCACACCAAACTCCATTTACAAGTTTGCTGATGACACCACCATTGTAAGTCAGATATCAAAAAAAATATGAGACAGAGTACAGGAAGAAGATAGAGCACTTAACGGCATGGCGTAAAGGCAACAATCTCTCCAACTACATTAGCAAAACGAAGAAACTGTTCATTGATTTCAGGAAGTGGAGCGGAAGGCATGCATCTATCTGCATCAAAGGTGCTCAAGTGGAGATGGTCGAGAGCGTCACATTTCTTGGAGTGACGAACCAACAATCTGTCCTGATCCGGGTCAAGAGAGCACAGCAACGCCTCTACTTCCTCAGGAGGCTAAGGAAATTCAGCATGCCCATAAAGACTCCTACAAATTTTTACTCATGCACCACAGTAAGTATCCTATCTGGATAAATCACAGTGTGGTATGGCAAGTGCTCTTCCCAAGACTGAAAGAAACTGCAGAGTTATGAACACAGCTCACTCTATCACAGAAACCAGCCTTCCATCCATTGAGTTCATCTATACTTCCTGCTGCATCATGAAAGTAACCAACATAATCCCACCTGGTTATATTCCCTTCCACGCTCTTGTATCAGGCAGAAGATACAAAAGTTTGTATATAAGTACAAACTAATTTAAGAACAGCTTCTTCCCCAATGTTATCAGACCTTTGAACTGACCTCTTTAACATAAATGTTGATCGCTCTCTCTGCAATTTCTTGCAGCTGTGACATTGTGTCCCACAACTCTCCTGTTACCCTGGTGCACTATAGTACAATCTGCTTGTAAAGCATGTAAGACAACATTTTTCATTGTATTTCAGTACACGTGACAGTAACAAATCAAATCAAATGACAAGACTCTTTGTTTCCTGATAGAAATTAATTTGACCTAGTTGCATTCAACACTGCCTGACTGGTAGCACCCAGTGAGACAAAATCTTTTCCCTTTCTGTGACTGTGGCTGTCTTCAAGCCTATGATCTTTGCAGCACACCTATCCAAACACTAGAACTTCAGACACAAAGACAGGAAGTGCTCAAGAAACTCAGCAGGGCTGACAGCATTTGTGGAGAGAAAAACAAAAGATTCTGATGAAGGGTCACTGGATTTGAAACATTAACTCTGTTTTGCAGTCCACAGAGGCTGCAAGACCTACTGAGGTTCTCCAGCACTTTCTACTTTTGTTTTAGGTCTCCAGCATCTGCAGTTCTTTGTTTGTACTAAGGCTTCAGGCCGCCGACAAACATCAGGGCTGCTGTTCACTTTCGGCCTGTATACTCGTGCATTCTTGAAAGGGCAAAACACAAATATCTCCCACACAGACTGCTGTCTTTCTTTTAAACTATCATGTTCACAGCCTGAGGCTCAGTAGTCAGTACTGCTGCCTCACAGCGCCAGGGACCCGGGTTCAATTCCGCCCTCGGACAACTGTCTGTGTGGAGTTTGCACGTTCTCTGCATGTCTGCACGGGTTTCCTCCCGGTGCTCCGGTTTCCTCCCACAGTCCAAAGATGGGCAGGCTAGGCGAATTGGCTACGCTAAATTGCCCGTAGAGTTCAGGGATGTATAGATCAGGTGGGTTGTAAGGGGATGGGCCTGGGTGGGCTGCTGTGAGGGTCGGTGTGGAATCAGTGATTTCTGATGAAGGGTTTAGGCCCGAAACGTCAAGTTTTCCTGCTCCTATGATGCTGCTTGACCTGTTGTGTTCATCCAGCCCCATGCTTGTTATCTCGGATTCTCCAGCATCTGCAGTACCTTTTATCTCTCATCGGTGTGGAACTGTTGGGCCGAAGGGCCTGTTTCCACACTGTAGGGATTCTATGATTCTGAGATACTCACATGCAATTACAGTTCAGTTTGTACTGCATTTGTGCCTTGGATACTTGACACCCATTCTGGGGGCTCTCTCTGCAGGCAACTAGTTTTTTATCCATAGTTAGAATTAGGCTAATTATCATGTGTACTCAAGTTACAACAGAACAGGAGTGCAGTGAAAAGTGTACAATGTCGCCAGCACACAGTGCCATTACCTAGGTACAAAAAGCAGAAGAAAATTACAAAACCGTTCACGCTACATTAGAGATATACATATATAAGCGAGAAAATAAAAAATAAAGCTTAAAAAAACGCATTATAGCCTTTCTATAAGAACTTCCAGGTGGTCTGCCCGGGCTCCAGCAATTCTCAAACAGTAGACATCTTCACTCCATGCCACTGGTCATTCCCATTTCACTCCAGGCCTGCTATCCACTATCCCCGTTCTGGGTCGCTGGCGACTCCAGCTCTACTCCAGGCCTGCTACCCCCGCTACATTCAGGGCGACTGGCCTCTGTGCCCATGCTCAGGGCTGCAGGTTCTCATGCCCGTGCTCTGAACTGCTGGCAGAAGAGGAAAAATACAGAGGGGAAAATATACACTAGAGAGAGAAAAAAGAAGAAAAAGGAACAGTTGGAGCAGACCAACTCTGGCTGGAGTGTCCTACTCCGCTGCTATCTCGCAAGGATATATCTTGGCTGTATACCTTATTGTAATTAAAAGTTTTAAATTTCTGCAGATGATCCAAGGTTATGATCCACAGCCAATGCACTTTCCACAACATGCTGAATAAAATGAAATTTATTCTCATTTAATTATTAAAGGAGGTAGATCTCCTTAAAGGGGGAAAAAAATCATAAAACAACAGATACTCTCACGCACAAACACACAGGCATTCCTCTAGTCTTGGTCAAATATACACGTTCAGTTCTAACCGGGTCTCCCTACTTCTGGACAGGGGGTCTTGCATTCAAATTCAATTTCCTGGCATCGTGGATAATTTTTAAGTGGCATGGTTGAAGAAAGAAACTCAAAGAGAATAGCGGGTCTTAAATCTTTCCACAAAAGTGTAGACCGTGATCTTTCTGTCCCCGTGCCTGATTCTTAGTTCAAACTCTTAGTAAGCTGGTGATAAAGAGAGTGGTCTGAGGAAGGGTCACTTGACCTGAAATGTTAACTCTGATTTCTTTCCACAGATGCTGTCAGACCTGAACTTTTCCATCAATTTCTATTTATGATTTTTGTTTCTCATTTACAACATCTGCTGCTCTTTCATTTTTTTTATATGTCCTGTTACAACCTACAACAGCCCTCCACGCTGTCCGCAATTCCACCAACCTTCGTGTCATCGGCAAACTTACTAACGCACCCTTCCACTTCCTCATCCAAGTCATTTACAAAGATCACAAAGAGCAGAGGTCCCAGAACAGGTTCGCAACAAACAACTACACCTCCCAGTCGCGAACCATTTCAGCTCCCCCTCCCATTCCTCAGACGACATGTCCGTCCTGGGCCTCCTGCAATGCCACAGTGATGCCACCCAAAGGCTGCAGGAACAGCAAATCATATTCAGCCTGGGAACCCTGCAGCCCAATGGTATCAATGTGGATTTCACAACCTTCAAAATCTCCCCTCCCCCAACCGCATCCCAAAACCAGCCCAGCTCATCTCCACCTCCCTAACCTGTTTTTCCTCTCACCTATCCCCTCCTCCCACCTCAAGCCCCACCCCAATCTCCTATCTACTAACATCATCCCGCCCCCTTGACCTGTCCATCCTCCCTGGACTGACCTATCTCCTCCCTACCCCACCACCGACACTCACCTTTACTGGCTCCATCCCCGCCTCTTCAACCTGTCTGCCTCCTCTCCACCTATCCTCTCCTCTATCCATCCTCTATCCGCCTCCCCCTCTCTCCCTATTTATTTCAGAACCCTCTTCCCCTCCCCCATTTCTGATGAAGGGTCTTGGCCCGAAACGTCAAGTTTTCCTGCTCCGATGATGCTGCTTGGCCTGCTGTGTTTATCCAGCCCCACGCCTTGTTATCTCGGATTCTCCAGCATCTGCAGTACCTTTTATCTCTGATACAAGTTCTAGATAGGTCACTTCAGCCATAGCAAACCCACTCATTGCAAGATTGACCATAAGTTGAATGCCACAGGCTCATTACAAGCAAATCGAAATCTGTGCTTGCCCAACACATGCATCCTTTCAATCCTTGCTCTCATGGGACAAAGTACTTAGCAAAGTATCTTGCAAGACGATTTATAAATCAAAGATGCTCCATATGCTCTGTAACAGCTGTAGGCAAACCACGGAAGCCTGTAGCTACATCAGGGAAAGCACGGTACACCAGTAGCATCAGCCAGGTGTGTATGTGCAACTGTTCATCTCACGTGATCAGTGTCATGATTTGTGAAGGTAAAATGCATTTCCTGGACAGCTTCAAGGCTATGCAAGTATTGAAGTAGCCTGTGTAACATCTGCGCCAACAAGTGTTGATAATGACCGCTTCCAACAGGAATATAACTATATCCCTTTTACAATCAACAGCATTCCCACTGGATCCTCCATCATTAACAATTTTGGATTATCATTGACTGCAAACTGAACTTCAGCATCTACACAAATACTGCAGCTACAAGATCATGTCAAAGGCTGAGAATTCTACAATAATTGTAGAGATCATTCCTATTTTTCTCACTCATGGTTTGGAACTGAGAGTCGAAGTTAAGAAATGAACTTTCAATTTTGAACACCAGCTTGCTCTAAAACAGAAGAGAACAAAGACAGACGTATTTTCCCGGGAACTAGCCCAGAAAAATAATGCAACTGAAATACTGACCAATACCACTGGACAAATCGGCACCAAGTTGTTGCTACACTCAGAACTGGCAGCTGGTTAAATGTTGAATTGGTCAATCAAGAAAGGGCTTGTGCCAACCACACAGAATGTTGATTGAAAAGAGGATAAAAAGGAGACAATCAGTTCTGATTGGGTTTTGGCAGAAGACATTGAGATTTTGCAAGACTTCTGGAGATGGTGCTGCTTGGTTTTGCTCTCTATTTTCCCTCCAGTTCTCAAATTGTTGCATGTTCTGAGAAGAAAAAATCCAAGTCTGTAAGAAATAAGCAAATGTTTCTAAAACTCTGCTGAAATGGTTTATATTAACTGGAAACTTCAGAATTCAAATTATACAGTTCTACTTCCCTGTCAACAACCCACTGTCCAAAGATTTCATGAAGGTCTAGTATCAATCATTGGAAACTGTTTATTGAACTGGCAGATTATAATTTTCTACAAGTTAACCCATGGCTGTGTCTGTACATGATAGAGTGGGGATAATAAAAGATGGTTGAGCTTTAGATCATAGATACTAATTAGATTAGCCGTTTATCGGTGATCTGCTAAAGTTGAGATAGCACAGACCTGGCTGCTGAATATTCCAGGAGTCTTTAGGCAAGACAGGGAAGGAAGTAAAACAGGAGCAGGAGTTGCAATTTTGATTAGGAAATCTATTATGTCAGTAAGGAGGGATGATATGGAGTCATAGAGATGTACAACATGGGAAAAGATCCTTTGGTCCAATTCATCCATACTTAACAGATATTCTACATTAATCTAGCCCCATTTGCCAGCATTTGGCCCATATCTCTCTTCAACCTTTCTACACATACAACAATTGTGTGTGAAAACATTGCCCTTTAGGTCCCTTTGAAATCTTTGTCTTCTCACCTTAAACTTATGCCCTCCATTTCTAGACTCCCCTACCCTGGAGAAAAGACCTTGACTATTCACCCTATCCATGCCTGTCATGATTTTATAAACCTCAATAAGGTCACCCCTCTGCCTCCGACGCTCCACGGAAAATAGCCCCAACCTATTTAGTCTCTTCCTGTAGCTCAAACCTTGGCGACATCCTTGTAAATTTTTTCTGAACCCTTTCATCCACGACATCTTTTCCATAGCAGGGAAACTAGAATTAAATGTAGTATTCCAAAAGTGACCTAACCAATGTCCTGTACAGCTGCAACATGACCTATCAACTCCTATACTCAATGCACTGATAAATAAAGGCAAGCATACCAAACATCTGTCTACCTGCAACTCCATTTTCAGGGAACTATAAACCTGCACCCCATGGTCTCTTTGTTCGGTAACACTCCTCAGGGCCTTACCATTGAATGTATAAGCCCTGCCCTGATTTGTGCTACCAAAACGCAGCACCTCACATTTACCCAAGTTAAACTCCATCTGCCACACCTTAGCCAATATGCCCATCTGATCAAGATCCTGTTGAATTTTGAGATAGTGATCTTCACTGTTCAGTGCATCTCCAAATTTTGGTGTCATCTACAAACTTAGTAACCATTCCTTCTATATTCACATCCAAATCATTTATATAAATGACAAAAAGCAGCAGACCCAGCACTGATCCCTGAAGCACACCAGTGGTCACAGGCCTCCAGTCCGAAAAGCAACCGTCCACCGCCACCCTCTGTCTCCTACCTTCGAGACAATGTTATACTCCAATGGCTAGTTCTCCATGTGATCTAACTTTGCTAATCAGTCTACGCTGCGGAACTTTGTCAGACGCCTTACTGAAGTCCATACAGACAATATCTACTGCTCTGCCTTCATCAATCTTCTTTGTCATTTCTTCAAAAACTCAGTGAAGTGAGACATGATTTCCCAAACACAAAGCCATATTGATTATCCCTAGTCAGTCCTTGCCTTTCCAAATACATTTAAATCCTGTCCCTCAGAATCTCCTCCAACAACTTACCCACCACTGACGTCAGGTTCACCGGTCTACAGTTCCCTGGCTTTTCCTTACCACCTTTCTTGAATAGTGTTACCATCTTAGCCAACGTCCAGTCGTCCAGCACCTCACCCGTGGCTCATGATGATACCAATATCTCAGCAAGGGGCTCAATAGTCACTTTCCTAGCTTTCCACAACATCCTAAGATACACCTGAGCAGTTCCAGGGATTTATCCACATTGACGCATTTTAAGACATCCAGCACCACCATATCTGTTATATGGTCACTTTTCATTATATCACTATTTGTTTCCCCAAGTTCTCCAGCTTCCATCATCCTTCTACACAGTAAACACTGATGCAAAATACTTATTTAGTATCTCTCCCACCTCCTGCTGTTTCACACATGTGGCTTTGCTGATGTTTAATGGGCCGTATTCTCTCCCTTGTTACTCTTTTGACCTTAATGTATTATAGAATTCTCCTTAACCCTATCAAAGCTAAGTCATGTGCCCTTTTTGCCCTCCTGATTTCTCTCGAGTACACTCCTACTGCACCCAAACTCTTCTAGGGATTCACTCGATCCCTGCTGTCTATATCTGACATATGCTTCCTTCTTATTCTTGACCAAAACCTCAATTTCTATAGTCATCCAGCATTCTCTACACCTACAAGCCTTGCCCTTCACCCTAACAAGAAGATACTATCCCTGGACTCTCGTTATCTCATTTTTGAAGGCTTCCCACTTTCCAGCCATCCGTTAACTTGCGAATATCTGTCCCCAGTCAACTTTTGAAAGTTCTTGCCTAACACCATCAAAACTGGTCTTCCTCCAATTTTGAACTCTGATTTCTGGATCAGGTCTATCCTTTTCCATTACTATTTTAAAACTAACAGAATTATGATCACTGGCCACAAAGTGCTCTCCCCCACTGAGACCTCACTCACTTGCCCTGTCTTATTTACCAAGAGAAGGTCAAGTTTTGCTCCTTCTCTGGTAGGTTTATTCAGATACTGAAGAAGAAAATTTTCTTGTATACACTTAACACAATGTCAGTCCCAGTCTATGTTTCGGAAGTTAAAATCCCTTACATTACAACCCTATTATTCTTACAGATAACTGAGATCTCATTACCAATTTGCTTCTCGATTTCCCACTGCCCAGTGTGTGCATGTGTGCATGTGCGCGCGTGGCGGGGGGGCGGGAGGTGGGGTGGTGGTGGTGGAGGTGGAGGTGGTGTCTACAGTGCAATTCCAACAAGGTGAGCATCCTGTTTTTATTTCTCAGTTCCACCCAAATACCTTCACGGGACATACTCCCCTGACTATCCTCCCTAAGTACAGCTGTAATGTTATCCCTAATCAAAAATGCCACTCCCCCTCATCTCTTGACCCCCCACCTTTCTATCTTTCCTATAGCATCTATAGCCTGGAGCATTAAGCTGCCAATCCTGTCATCCCTGAGCTACACTCCACGTGATATCAAAAATCGGTTGGAGACACTGGATACTGCAAAGGCTACGGACCCTGACAACATTCCGGTTATAGTAATGAAGACTTGTGCTCCAGAACTTATCGCTCCCCTAGCCAATCTGTTCCAGTACAATTACAACACTGATATCTACCCGGCAATGTGGAAAATTGCCCAAGTACGTCCTGCATACAAAAAGCAGGACAAATCCAACCCGGTCAATTACTGCGCCATCAGTCTACTCTCAATTATCAGTAAAGTGATGGAAGGTGTCATCAACTATGTTATCAAGCAGCACCTGCTCAGCAATAATCTGCTCAGTGACGCTCAGTTTGGGTTCTGCCAGGGCCACTCATCTCCTGACCTCATTACAGCCTTGGTTTAAACAAGGACAGAAGAGATTAATTCCAGAGGTGAGGTGAGAACGACAGCCCTCGATATCAAGGCTGCGTTCAACTGGGTGTGGCATCGAGGAGCCCTAGCAAGACTGGAATCAATGGGTATCAGGGGCAAACTCTCCAGTGGGTGGAGTCATACTTAACACAAAGGAAGATGGTCGTGGTTGTGGGAGGTCAATCATCTCAGCTCCAGGACATTTCTGCAGGAGTTTCTCAGGGTAGTATCCTAGGCCCAAGCATCTTCAGCTGCTTCATCAATGACCTTCCCTCTCTCATAAGGTCAGAAATGGGGATGTTCACCAATGATTGCACAATGTTCAGCACCATTCGCGACTCCTCAGATACTGAAGCAGTCTGTGTTCACATGCAACAAGATCTGGACAATATCCAGGCTTGGGCTGACAAGTGACAAGTGACATTTGTGCTTTACAAATGCCAGGCTATGACCATCACCAATAAGAGACAATCTAAGCACACCCCTTGACATTCAATGGTGTTACCATCACTGAATCCTACTATCAACGTCCTGGGGGTTATCATTGACCAGAAACTCAACTGGATTAACACAGTGGCTACAACAGCAAGCCAGAAGCTAGGAATACTGCGACGAGTATCTCACCTGCTGACTCCTCAAAGCCTGTCCACCATCTACTAGGCACAACTCAGGAGTATGATGGAATACTCCCCACTTGCTCGGATGAGTGCAGCCCCAACAACACTCAAGAAGCTTGACACCAGCCAGGACAAAGCAGCCCGTTTGATTGGCACTACATCCACTCCCTCCACGACCGACGCTCAGTACACACTGCTGCTACTATCTACAAGATGCACTGCAGAAATTCGCCTAAGATCCTCAGAAGCACCTTCCAAACCCATGACCACTTCCAACTAGAAGGACAAGGGCATCAGACATGTGGGAACACCACCACCTCCAGGTTCCCCTCCAAGCCACTCACCATCCTGACTTGGAAATATATCACCATTCCTTCACTGTCTGTGGGTCAAAATCCTGGAATTTCGTCCGTAATAGCATAGTGGATCAACCCACAGTAGGAGGACTGCAGCGGTTCAAGGAGGCAGCTTATCATCACCTTCTCCAGGGCAACTAGGAATGGGCAAGAAATGCTGGCCAGTTTGAATAGAGAATAAAAAACACTCCGGTAATAGCTATGATATCCCAGTCCCATGATCGAAACCATGCCCTGAGTTCATTTTCTTTACCTATCAGGCCTCTTGCATTGAAATAAAAGCAATTCCATCTCATTCTCTGCATTGCTTCTGTCTGTCTAAGCTGTTTGATTTGCTCCTTTTCTCAACTGCTTTCCCCTTGCCACCGCTTACTAGTTTAAATCCATCGACATCTTAGGAGGATCCTTAAAGGAAGCCATATAGGTAGAACTTAAAAGCCAAAAAAAAGTGTAATCATATTGCTGGGAGTGAACTATAGGAGCCCTAAAATCTGAGAGGGATAGGAATGCGGATATGCACGTAATTTTCAGGGAAGTGTAAAAGTAAAAGGTGGCAATAATAGGATATTTTAACTTCCTCAACATTAACAAGGGTAGTCATTGTGTGAAAGGTCTGAGGAGCAAAATTCTTAAAGTGCATCCAGGACACTTTTTAAGCCAGTATGTAGAAGACTCTCCAAGAGAAGGGTGGACTTGGACTGAATTTTAGGGAACCAAGCTGGGCAAGTAATTGAAGTATCAGCACAGGAGCATTTTGCATTTGGCAATCATATCCATAACAGTCTTGAATCTGAAGGAGCTAAGACCAAGGATGGGTGTGAAATCACAGTTCTCAATTGGGGAAGGCTGAGTCTAATAAGATCAGATACAATTTGGTCAGAGTGGACTGGGAGCAGATACTTTCAGGTAAATCTGTCCCAGGACAGTGAGATGTATTCAAAAAGAAAATATGGAGAGTAAAGGATCAAGATGTTTCAATTAAGAAAAAGGATGGTGCAGGGATTGGAATGATGTCATAGAATGAGTTCCATGACTGGGGCTGTTAACCTGGTCCAATCATGGAGTCCTGGCTGACAGACATAAACAGGAGTGTCAGGGGTTCTGCTTACTCTAGGAGCTGCCTCTGTGCTAGCTGGGTTAGTGTCATGCACTACGCACGTGTAAATGAAGGATGATTCGGTGACAGGATCTTGGCCTTCGTGGAGTTATTTCAGTGGTGACAAGAGAAAAGCAAGCTCCTGAAGGGATTTGCTCACAGTCACCTTTGAATTGGGGTAAGCATTTCTGGGATCACGCTACTGTTTGGGGAGCTTGACTCACTTGCTCCAGTATGTGAAAAGAATGCCTTATTTTCTTCCAGTCAAATGACATTGGGGCAGATGAAAAGCAATGAATAATTCTCCTGACAGCGTGTGGACCCACAGCCTTTTCGTTCATTATAAGCCTAAATTTCCAAGAAGCACCAAATACTAAAACCTTTCAAAGTTGACAGATTTAGCTACAGAACATAATGACCCCAAGCTTCCTCTAATTCTGAGATGCTATTGGTTTTACTCAATAGTTCAAGAACAAGGGAAATCCACATTGGGATTTTTGACGAGGTTAAGACAATTGGCAGAGGCATATAATTCTGGTTTAACCTTAAGAGAGATACCAAAGACCATTTGGTATGTGAGATTAACGATGTGACCATGCAAAAGTGCCTACTAGCTGAAGCCCAACTGGACTTCAAACAGGCACTGCAACTGGCTTTGTCATTAGAAAATGCAGTGAATGGAGCTTATCAGTTACACGGTATGCCAAAGGAAGTGGACACCTTCGCCAAGCCAACTGAGCTTGGGGAACACCACATTTTTTTAAACATAAAATCCATGATGTGGAAGCAGACTATTCGGCCCACTGAGTCTATACCCACTATCTGAACAGCATCCCACCCAGCCCAACCCTTACCCTATCCCTGTAACCCTTACATTTCCCATGGCCAATCCATCTAGCCTGCTCATCCCTAGACACTACAGGCAATTTTGTGTGGCCCACCCACCTAGCCTGCACATCTTCGAACTGTGGGAGGAAACTGGAGCACCCGGAGGAAACCCACACTGACACAGGGAGAATGTGCAAACACCACATGGACAATAGACCAAGGGTGGAGTTGAAGCAAGGTCCCTGACACTGTGAAGCAGCAGTGCTAACCAATGAGCCACAGTGCCACCATGGCACTTGCATAGCCTCACTCAGGACATATCCTGAACAAAGGGCCCTTAGGTCAGCCTACAGCAAAACCCCAAAAGAAAGCCAAGCCTCAGTCAAATGGTTAAAATTTTGTTGAGCCAGCAGGCTATTGTAGCTGCTTCCAGAATACGGATTCAAGACAGCAAGAGTCTCACCAGACTTAAATTGAGTAAGAGAACTCATAGGCCAGTATCCAAGAGAATGCACACCCTGGGAAGTCCATCTATAGCTGATTTGGAACAGTTAAATTGCCTAGCAATATCCAAATCAGAACCAAACAAAATAAATGTCTGGTTAAATGATCACCCGGTTCTAACGGAAGGCGATACCAGTGTGGCTGTATCAGTGATTGCGGAACTAGTCTTTAACAAAATTCGCTCTGGACTCTAACCCTTAACTTTGCCTAAGACCTCAGCTCGGCTGGGAACCTATACCGGGGAACCCCTTACCGATTAAGGGTTCAACTTCGGCTCTAGTCTCTTATGAGAAGCAGCTGGCTCAATTACCACAGATTGCAGTAAAAAGCTCCAGCCCAAGCTTGATAGGGTGAAACTGGTTGAGAAAGATTTGACTTAATGAGCTCAACATTTTTCAATTAGAAAATGGCTACCTGAGTGAAGTCCTAATTAAAAAGCGCAAAGTTTTTCAGGGAGCTCTAGGGACTGTCAGAGGGGCCAAGGCCACATTACATGTTGACCAAGAAGGAATTCCACAATTCTGCAAGGCCTGCCCAGTGCCATTTGCCTTGCATGTAAAAATCAGAAATCAGCAGGCTGGAAAGCAAAGGAGTCACCAAATCAATCCAATTTGCGGGATGGGTAGCACCAGTCATACCGATAATGAAGCCTAATGAGTCGGTTCACGTGTTGTGGGGATTTCAAACAAATAGTGAACTGGTTTTCACAGTTAGATAAACACTCAATCCCTTGCATCAAGGACCTATACCCAAAACTGGCAGGGGTGTTATCCTTCACAAAACTGGACATGAGCCATGCATACTTGCAACTGCGATTAGATGAGGATTCCTAGAGTTATGTTACGATTAACACTCATAAGGGTTCGGACCAACGTACGAAACAGCCTTTTTGGGTATCATTAGCAGGTACCATTTTCCAGCAGACAATGGAGAACACTTTATACAATTTATTTCAGGTCGCCATTTATCTGGATGGTGCACTAATAAACAGGAAGACCAATAAACAGCATTTAGAGAACTTGGACATGGTGCTTAAACATTTCTCCAAGGTGGGCGTATGCCTTCGGTGGGGAAAAAATGTGTATTCCAGGCACCCCAATTGGCCTACTTGAGCTACAGAGTTGACAAGACCAGGTCACCGCCGTTGGAAGATAAAGTGAGGGCGATCAAAGGTGCCCTGGCTCCTACATCTCTACTAGAGCTCCAGTCTTTCCTGGAGTTGGCAAATTATTACAGAAAGTTCAAACATAACCAGACCACCATCCTGGCGCCCTTACATTTGCTGTTGAAAAAGGGTCAGCCTTAGAAATGGTCTCATAGCCAACATGTGGACTTAAGGGAAGTGAAGAAGCAGCCATATCATCTAATGTGTTGGCACACTACGACCCCAAGCAAGATGTGCTGGCATGCAATGCATCCCCATACAATACTGGGGTAGTGTTGACTCACCAGTGGCCCAGAGAGAAATGTCCAATAGCTTCTGCATCCCAGGTTTTAGCTGATGCCAAACAAAGATACACCCAGATACAGAAGGACGGTTTGGTGGTCACCTTTGGTGTGAGAAAGTTCCACCAATACCTTTACGAACGTAAATTTGTAATAGTAATGGACTACAAACACCTGCTAGGGCTATTTAAATGGCATCAGGAACACCAATGCTGGATCCAAGACTCCTCCAAGCAAGAAAGGCAGTTTACTTCAGTGGACAAAGTTTGGTGTCAAAACCACAGGAATGGTCCTGCATACGTAAAAGGCATGGTCAAAGCGAGGTCAGTTCTTATGGCATACCAAGTTCGGGTAGGTGAACAGTCCTGAACAAGTACGTAGACCACATGAAAGCTGCAACCTTGCAAACGGGGCAGAAGCAAAACATACCCAGCCTTTGAGAACATCCGGCAAGGCTGTCAGAACCCATGGCTCTCCCCTTCCACCTTGTGTCAAAGAAACCTCGGAACAAGATGGACAAGGCAGATGTCGCAGCCTTAATGCTGTTACCGCCTGAAGATGAGTTTTGGCTGAGATGCCAGGCACAAGAGGCAGGCTACAGTCTGGTACATTCTGCCCGTATCTGAGGCAAGTCAGAGGAACCAGACCTGGTTCCAAAATGCTCCAGGAGAGATTACAGCAAAAAAGAACCGGCCTAGGTCCCAGGATTTAGAGGGGTAGGATTGTAGTGATTGGAACGATGTCAGCCAGGTGAATCTCATAGAATGAGTTCCTTGATTGGGGCTGTTAACCTGGTCCAATCACAGAGTCCTGGTTGACAGATATAAACAAGCGTGTGAGGGGCTCTGCTCACTGTAATAGCGTGAACTGGGTCATTGTCATCTGTTATGCACATGTAAATAAATGGTGGCTTGGTGACGGAATCCCAGCCTTCATGGAGTTGTTTCAGGTGGGACCATCAAATTCTGTGAGCTCTGGGGATATACAGCACTGGATTGAGAGGAAAAAAAACAGAGCTTTGTGGCAGACACCAATGGCTCAAAAAAGCAGAAAACCTAAAGGAGTATAGAATGTGCCAAGGGAAACTTCAAAGGGAGATGAGGAGAGTTTAAATGGTATATGAAAGGATACTGGCAGGTAGAATGAAATGAAAATCCTAAACTACTTCTTTCCAGGTACATTCAGGGTAAAAGGATAACAAGATAAAGGATAAAGAATAAGGTCCATTAAGCACCACAATGGTAACTTGTGCATGGAGCCGGAGGACGTATTTAGGGTTCTAAATGAATGGTTTGGTCAGTGTCATTAACGAGATAGACAATATGAGTACATAAAATCAGGGGAAAGGTCTGCTATACAATTAAAGAAAATAGCATAGACAGAGAGGTGGTTCTAAGTGACCTGGCAGCCTTAAAGTCGATAAATATCCAGGGTTGGACTAAATATATCCCGGGTTGTTGAGACAGGCAAGGGGGGAAAATCGGAGGGGCAGTTGCAAAGATTTCAATTCCTCTGACCACAGGATAGGTGCTGGAGGATAGCCAATGTGGTACCAATATTCAAGAAGGGCACAAGGAATAAACCAGGAAACTACAACCCAGTCACACTAACCTCATTGGTGGAGAAACCATTTGAAATATTTCTGATGATCAAAATTAATCTGCATTTATAGAGGCAGCAATTAATAAGAACAGTCAGCACAGTTTTGTTAAGGGGAGGTCATGCCTGACCAACTTGACTTAATTTGTGAAGAGATGACCAGATGTGTAGATGAGGGCAATGCTTTTGCTGTAGTTTACTTGGTCTTCGGCAAGGCCTCACATGGGAGGCTGATTACAAATGCAAAAGCCTATGAGATCCAAGGAAATTTGGCAAATTGGATCAACAATTGGCTGAGTGGCATGAAGCAGACAGTAATGGTTGAGGGATGATTTTATGACTGAACATCTGCATCCAGTGGCGCCCTGCAGGGATCAGAGTTGATCAGTAAGTTTGCTGACAATAGAAAAATTGGTGGGGTGGTAAACTGTGAAGAAGATAGCTTTACAATACAAGAGGATATAAACAGGCTGGTCAGTTGGGCTAACCAGTGGCAAATGGAATTTAATCCAGATAAATGTGATGTACTTGGGCAGGGCAAACAAAGCAACAGAACACATGATGAACGGTAGGACCCTGAGAAACACTGAGGATCAGAGGGACCTTGGTGGGCATGTATATTGGTTCCTTAAGATATTAGGACAGATGGATAAAGTGTTAAGAAGGCATATGGGATACTTGTCTTTATTAGCCAAGGCATAAAGTTTAAGAGCAGGGAGGATATGCTGGAACTATATAACAAGATGGTTCAATCACAGCTAGAGTGTTGTGTGTAGTTCTAGAAACCACATTACAGGAGAGGTGGGATAGCCCTGGAGAGGGTACAAAGGAGATTTACCAGGACATTGCCTGGGCTGGAAGGTTTTATTTATGATGTGAGATTGGACAGAGTAGGGTTGTTTTCCTCTTCCTTAGAACAGGAGATTGACAGGGAACACAAATGATATGTACAAAAGGGGCATAGAAAGGGTAGACGGGAAGAAAATTTTCCCCTTCATAGATTTAAGGTAAACGGCAGAAAGTTTAGAGGAGATGTGAGGAAAAACATTTTCACACAGAGGGTGGTGGGAATCTGGAACTCACTGTAAAAGTGATAGAGGCAGAGATTCTCATAACATTCAAGTGTTTAGATGTGCGCTTATGATGCCAAAGCATACAAGGCTACAGGCCAAGTACCCGAAGACGGGACAAGAATAGCTGAGTGATTTTAACCAGCACTGACGTAATGGGCCAAAGGGTCTTTTCCTTTGCTATCGATCTCTGACTTGAAATGAATCAACTGGCTTTAGCACATTTGAATTAGCATATGGCCATGAAATTAGGGAATCATTAAAACTGATTAGCGGTAAACCGTAAAGCCAGAAAAATGAACCTTCATTATACAATCGTACAACATGAAAACAGACCCTTTGATCAAACTAGTCCATAACAACCATGTTCCCAAACTAAACTTGTCTCATCTACCTGTGTTTGGCCCATATCCCTCCAAACACTTCCTATTTATGTACTTACCCAAATGTCTTTTAAACATTGTAACTGTACCTGCAGCCACCACTTCCTCTGGCAGTTCATTCGACACACGAATCACACTGTGTGAAGAAGTTGTCCCTTGTGTCCTTTTTAAATCTTTCTCCTCTCACCTTAAAAATATGTCCCTTAGTTTTGAATACTCCCACCCTAGGAAAAAGATCATTGCTCTTTACATTACTTATGCTCCTCATGATTTTATAAACCTCTATAAGGTTACCCCGCAGCCTCCTATGCTCCAGTGACAAAAGTCCCAGTGTATCCAGCCTATTTTCCCTTAAACCTCCTATTCCCAGCAACATCCTGGTGAATCTTTTCTGAACCCTCTCCAGTTTCATAACATCTTCCTATAACAAGTCAGCCAGAAATGGACGGAAGCCTCACCTGTTGTTAGATATTTTGCCTATATTTCAAAAAAGGTTGACAGGACCATGTAGAATTGCACAGGAACATCTGAAAACTTCCCAAAATAAAATGAAAGAGTGGGCAGTAAATATGCAACAACTATAAATTTCAAAGCTGTTGGTGAAATGTTTGTACAGTTGCCTTTACAAGGCGAGCTACCCAAAGAGAAGTTCAGTGGTCTTCCACAAAGTGGTTAAGGTGGTTAGTAAGGTGGCATATCTAATTGATACTCCTGATCATAGGAAAAAGAAATGATTATGTCGTGTGAACATGTTAAAACAGTACTATCATAGAGAAGACAATGAGAAAGTACAGGTGTCAAGTCATAACTACAGGAGAGGAGAACAGCGGAAAGAAGAATGAGAACAAAGGAGAAATGCACAATTCCCAAAGCAAACTTTCGACTATCATATTAACAAAGTTGGAATTTGGATACAAGAGGTTTTAGACACTCTTTTCATATCTTGAAAAAGATCAACAGGGATATATAGTGAGATTGCTCCGGAAGTACAAAAGATTTTGCAAGATACACTTGGTTGTACCACAGTAACCAAACAGGATATTGATGTTGGTAATTTGAACTCGATAAAAAAAAAACACACATTGGTTAAACCCAGAGAAACAGGCCCAAGTAACAAAAGAAATTCAACATATTTTGGAGAATTATTTGATCGAACCAAGCTACAGTAATTGAAGTTCTCTTTTAGCCAGACAGTTCAACTAGAATATGTATAGACAATAAGAAAGTGAATGCAAGCACAAGAACAAATTCGTACCCTATTCACAGACCAAGAGATTGCATTGATCGGGGTGGTTGTGTGCCATCCTTATCTAAACTTGATTTCTTTTTTGAAAAAGGATAATTGTAGGGGCTATTGACAAGTGCTAGGGAAATTTCTGCTCTTGTCACACCTAGTGGATTGTATCAATATCAGTTATGCCATTTGGATTTAAGAATACCCCAGCCATATATCAACAATTGATGAATGGAATTATAGCTGAAGTATCTAATCATCTAGTTCATTCGGATTATAATCGCAGTACATAGCAACATGGGAGGAACATGTAGAATAGGTACAGAACTTATTTAAACAATTGCAGTCAACTTGATTGCTGGTAAATCTAGCAAAAAGTCAATTTGCAAAGCAAAACTGAAGTATGCGGGACTAATTTAGGTCGAGGACAACTGTTACCCATAACAGCAGAAGTGCTTTAACTCACTTCATAGTCCCTAAAATGAAATAAGTTATAATGAGGTTTTTCAGAATGTGCAGAGTTTATCGGAGGTTTATTACTACTAATGTCAGTAAAAGAGATAACCTTAACTAACTTGCTCCAAAAATAGATGCAGATGACATGGCGAACAGACTGCCAGGCAGCCTTTGAAAAACTGAAAGCAATTTTAACAAATCAACCCTTACTAACAGCACCTAACTTTAACAAACAATTTAAAATAGCAGTAGATGCCAGCGATCTGGGGATTGGTGCAGTTCTCTCACAGGTTAACAAGGCCAGAATGTTGAATAGGTAATTATTTCGCAGAGAAGTTGAATCAGCAGGAGAAAAGATATTGCACTATAGAAAAGAAGGCACTGACAGCACTGGCAGCTCTTCAACACTCCAAAGTTTATATTCAACACAGCAACGATGAAACTTTGGGTTTTAGCTAATTATAATCATTTAACTTTTATCGAAAGATTTAAGACTAAAACTCCGACATTGTGTGGCTGATGTGTTTGTCTTGCTATCCCTGTTTTGTAAGATAACTCACCTCCTGTCTTTCAAGTGCCTGTCTATCACCTATCAGGAACAAGTGAGAAGTGTGATGGCTACTCTGCACTTAGAGGGATGTGTGCCCTTTCAATAACATTCAAGAAGCTCAACATCATCCAGGTCAAATCAATCCATTTAATTGACATCCCCTACAACACCTTCAACATTGACTTCTTTCACCACTGATGCACAGTTACAGCAGTAACTCACCCACATTCCTTCACCAGCAACTTCAAAACCCACTACTCAGAAGGACAAGGTCAGAAGATAACTAGGAAGAGGGTAGGACCACCTGCAAATGCAATTCCAAGTCACTCACCAACCTATTTTGCCACTCCTTAATTGGATTTAGTACCATAATTACAATTGAACAGCATCTTGTACCACAGCAATCAGTGAAATTACCACTTATCATCCCTCTATTTCACCTTGACCTTTGCCCAAGATTGGGTGAAGCACTTATTTCAGCAAATAAAAGGTTTGGTTTGTTTAGTATCATTGCTTAGAGAAATATGATACTTAGTTTTCAATTTCCCCAAAACTGAGAACAATGTTGAGCACTCAACTAAATCTGTTGGCTTGCTCTGCATCTACAACCTCATCAATTTTACAGATTAATCTCAACTTTCACCATGCCTTTCTTGATTCTGAAATGCAGAGATTTAAATGATTCGCTTCCCTTTCACATGAGCTTTGCTATGACTTGGTCTTCTACTGTTAATGATGTTTCTTAGGAATGTGCAACTTCATGAATGCTGCTTACAACTTGTTTTTATCTGTTTAAACCATTTAAACTGCCCCAACAGTACCAAAACAACAGTTCCTGCACAGTTTCAATTGGTGTTCATTTATTTTCAGTTTGACACTCCACTATTCTTTCTCAGAATCATCAATTCTCCACAAACTTCTTTTTTTTTCTGATCTTGGGCTTTTACAGCCAATGCAGCATTTCTTGAAGGATTTCTCCTTTTACTTTCCAGTTGTCTGAATTTTAAAGAATTATCTACTTTAAACTGATCTAAATTAGGGGAGGACGAATGTCACTATTAGGCAGGAGCTAGGGAGAGTTAATTAGCAGCACCTGTTATCAGGCAAGTCCACATTTGAAATGTGGGATTTGTTTAAAGGCAAGGGAGTTTATTGCTGAGGTCTTAAAGAAGATCTTTGCATCCTTGCTAGCCAATGGAGAGATCCCAGAGGACTGGTGAGTGGCTAATGTTGTTCCTCTATTCAAGAATGGAAATAAGCATAATTGAGGAAACTACAGACTGGTGAGTCTCACGTGAGTGGTTAGGAAGCTATTGGAGAGGATTCTTAGGAATAGGATTTGCGTGCATTTGGAAAAGCATAACAGACAGTCAAATGGCTTTGTGTGGGGCAGGTCACGTCTCACTAACTTGATTGATTTTTAGAATATCCTTTTTATTGTTATGTGCAGTCAATATAAAATACAGTGAAAAGTGAGTACCATCGCTTTATATAGGTGCCATTCACATTAACTTAGAATAAAATAAGAAACCTAAAGACAGTCCAAATTTTCCTTCTCCGCTGCTACAGCATGCCGCTGCCAGAGTCCCACATCAGGCTTCCCAGCCCACGCCATACAGCCGCCAAGGGCTCACTCCACAGGGAGACTACAGTCCCGCTCCAGGCTTCACAAGCCGAATGACTGACTCTGTAGCCACACTGTTTCTGAACACGATGCTGCCGCTCGGGAGCCCATTAAACTGCCTCCTGCCAAAGACCTTTCTTTATCAGGTAAGTTTGGGAAAAAAGGGGGGAGAAAAAAAGATAAAGCAGACTATGAGGACAAGCCTGAGCAGAGGAGCCCATACTACCTACTCTGCTGCTGCCATCAATTTTGAGGTGGCGGCAAGAGTAATTGATGAGGGTAGAGCAATGGATGTTATTTACATAGATTTTTAGTAAGGCTTTCAACAAAATCCCTCATGGTAGCTCATCCAGAAGATTAAGATGGATAGGATCCATGGTTGCTTGGCTGCGTGGATTCAGAACTGGCTTGCCCATAGAAGACAGAGGGGAGTGATGGAAGGCTATTTTCAGGTTGGATGTCAGCGACTAGTGGTGTTTGCAAGGATCCATACTGGGACCTCGACTGTTTGTGATTTATATAAATGACTTGGATGGAAACATAGATAGGTGGGTTAGTAAGAGATAAAAGGTACTGCAGATGCTGGAGAATCCGAGATAACAGGCATGGGGCTGGATGAACACAGCAGGTCAAGCAGCATCATAGGAGCAGGAAAACTTGACGTTTCAGGCCTAGACCCTTCACCATTCCTGGCTATTGCTGCTTTCCCCTGATTGGACACGCACGCACGCACAAGCAACGGCATACTTGTTTTCAAGGGGAATGGCCAAAGGGGATTCCTGCACTCCCTTTGCCTTTCCTGATGGTCACCCAGCTACTCTCTGCCGGCATCTTCAGCATGAACCCCTCACGAAAACTCTTATCATTGATGTGCTCAGTATCTCGGATGATCCTGAGTGTGTCTAACTCCAGCTGCAGCTCCCTAACACAGTCTCATTTTTCTGATGAAGGGTCTAGGCCCGAAACGTCAAGTTTTCCTGCTCCTATGATGCTGCTTGACCTGCTGTGTTCATCCAGCCCCATGCCTGTTATCTAGGTGGGTTAGTAAGTTTGCAGATTGACACAAAGATCAAGGAGTTGTGAATAGTGTAGAAAATTGTCAAAGGCAGGATATAGCTCAGGCTGATGACTGCACCGATAGGAAGTGCACCCATCTGCAACTCCTAGGAGACTGTGTTAGGGAGCTGCAGCTGCAGCTGGAGTTAGACACACTCAGAATCATCCGAGATACTAAGCACATCATTGATAAGAGTTTTCGTGAGGGGGTCATGCTGAAGATGCAGGCAGAAAGTAGCTGGGTGACCATCAGGAAAGGCAAAGGGAGTGCAGGAATCCCCTTTGGCCATTCCCCTTGAAAACAAGTATGCTATTGCTTGTGCGTGCGTGTCCAATCAGGGGAAAGCAGCAATAGCCAGGATGGTGGCTCTAGGGCACAGTGGGAAAGGGTAAAGGTAAACAGGACCTTAGTGATAGGAGACTCAATAGTTAGGGGGACAGACAGGTGATTCTGTGGCTACAAACGGGATTCAATGATGGTGTGTTGCTTCCCAAGTACCAGGGTACAGTATGTCTTGCAGCAGCTGCAGAATGTTCTCCAGGGGGAGGGTGGCTGCCAGAAGTCATTGTACACGTTAGCACAAATGACACAGATAGAAATAGGGATGAGGTCCTGCGGAGTGATTATAGGGAGCTAGGAAAAAAGTTTAAAAACCAGATGGTGGTAATCTCCGGCTTACTTCCAATGCCACGTGCTAGTGAGGGTAAGAACAGGAGGATAAGGCTGACGAACGTGTGGCTGAAGAATTGGTGCGGGGGCAGGGATTTAGATTCCTGGATCACTGGGATCTTTTCTAGGGCACAGGTGACCGGTTCAAGGGGGGGGCGGGTTGCACCTGAACTGCAGGGTGTCCAATATCCTGGCAGGCAGTTTTGCTGGTGCTACAAGGGAGGGTTTAAACAAGATTAGCAGGGGTTGGGATCTTCAACAGGAGGAAGGAAAGTGTGAGGCTGGAAGGAGACGATTATGGTTACATTGTTAGGGTTGTGCTACAGGCCCCCAAAAAGTCAATGAGAATTAGAGGAACAAATATGCAGGGAGCCAGGGGAAACTTGCAGGAGTAATAGGGTTGTCATAGTGGAGGCTTTAATTTTCCTAACATAGACAGGAACTGCCATAGTGTTGAGGGCTTAGATGTTAAACATCATTTGTTAAATGTGTTCAGGAAAGTCTCCTCAAGCAGTTTTTAAGAGGGCCCTACCCGGGAAGGGGCAAAACGCAATACTCTTGGGAAATGTGACAGGGCAGATAACTGAAGTGACAGTGGGGGAGCACTTTTGGACCAGTGACCATAGTTATATTAATTTTAAAATAGTTATGGACAAGGACAAAACTGGTTCACAAGTTCAAGTTATAAATTGGGGCAAAGTGAATTTTGATGGAATTGGACAGGAGCTTGCAGGGGTTGACTGGAGTAGTTTGTTTGCAAGCAAAAGGGCCTCTGGCAAGTGGGAGGCCTTTAAAAATGTGATAGCCAGAAGTCAAGGTCTATACGTTCCTGTGAGGGTAAAGGGCAAGGTTGTCAGGAGTAGGGAATCCTGGGTGATGAGATATTGAGGCTTTTGGCCAGAAAAAAGGAGGCATAGCTCCGGTACAGGCAGCTGGGATCAAGGGAATCCCTGGAGGTAGAAAAAGGAAATCAGGAGGGTAAAAAGGGGGCACGAGATAGCTTTGGCTGAGAAAATTAGGGTGAATCCAAAGAGATTCTTTAAGTATATTAAAGAAAAACTAGACAGAGAACAAGACCCCTCAAGGACCAAAGTAGATATGAATGTGTGGAACTGCATGAATGGGCGAGGTCCTCAATGAATATTTCTCCTGTGTTTACTGATGAGAAAGACATGAAGACTTGGGAACTTGGGGAAGTTAGTGGCAATATCTTGGGGACAGTCCAAATCACAGTAGAGGTGGTGTTGGAAGTACTAGAATGTATGAAGGTGAATAAATCTCGTGGTCCCAACCAGAAATATGCAAGAACCCCGCAAGAGAATAGAGAAAGAATTGCAGGTGCTCTGGCTGATATAGTTGCACCATTGTTAGCCATGGGCGAGGTCCCGAAAGACTGGAGGGTAGCAAATGTTGTGCCCTTATTCAAGAAGGGCTGCAAAGAAAAACCTAGGAATTGGATACCAGTAAGCTTAACATCTGTGGTTGGTAAGTTACTTGAGAAGATTCTGAAGGATAAGAGATACATGCATTTGGAAAGACAGGGTTTGCTTATGAGTAGTCGGCGTGGCTTTTGTGCGTGAGAAATCATGCCTCACAAATTTGTCAGAGTTCTTTGGAATGACCAGGGAGATTGTGAGGGTAGGGTGGTCTATATGGATTTCAGTAAGGCCTTTGATAAGGTTCCACATGGTAGGCTGCTCTGGAAGGTTAGATCGCAAGGAATCCAGGGGGTGCTGGCAGGTTGGATACAGAATTGGCTTGTTGGTAGGAAGCAGAAAGTAATAGTGGAAGGATGCTTCTCTGACTGCAGGCCTGTGACTAATGGTGTGCCTTGGGGTCGGCACTGGACCCATAAAATGCTATCCATATCAGTATCTATATCAGTGATTTGAATGAGAATGTACAAGACATGATCAATAAGTTTGCGGACAACACTAAAATGACGGTATTGTGACCAGTGAGGAAGGTTATCAGAAATTGCAGCAGGATCTTGATGAGCTGGGCCGAGAAATGGCAAAGAAGCTTAATATGAATAAGTGTGAGGTGTTGCATTTTGGAAACTCAAATCAAGGTAGGACTTTCATGGTGAATGGTATGGCCTTAAGGAATGTAGTGGAACAGAGGGACCTTGGAATTCAGGTGCACGGTTCTCTGAAAGTGGAGTCACAGGTAGACAGGGCAGTGAAGAAGGCTTTTGGCACACTGGCCTTCATCAGTGTAGAAGTTGGGAAGTTATGTTGCAGTTGTACAGGATGCAGGTGAAGCCGCACTTGAAGTATTGTGCACAGTTTTGGTCATCTTGCTATAGGAAGGGCGTCATTAAACTGGAAAGAGTGCAGAGGAGATTTACATGAATGTTGCCAGGACTTAAAGGACTGAGTTATAGGGAGACGTTGGACAAGCTAGGGCTTTTTTCTTTACAGTGTAGGAGACTGAAGGGGGATCTTGCATAAATGCATTCGATCATGAGAGGCATAGATATGGTGGATGCGCTCAGTCTTTTTCCCCAGGGTGGGGAATAGAGGACTAGAGGGCATCAGTTTAAGGTAAGAGGGGAAAGAATACAGGGAACCTGAGGGGCAACCTTTTTTTTTTAAACACAGGGTAGTATGCATATGGAATGAGTTGCCAACCAAAGTGATTGAGGTGCATACGTTAACAACCTTTTAAAAAAGGCATTTGGACAAATACATGGATAGGAAAGGTTTAGAAGGATATGGGCCAAGTGCAGGGAAATGGGGTTAGTGTGGCTGGACATTTTGGTCAGCATGAACCAGTTTGGGCCAAAAGGCTTGTCTCCATGCTGTAGGACTCTATGATTCTATGACTCCTTATGAGCGGAGGAATGGCAGATGGAGTTTAATCCAGGCAAGTGAGGTGTTACACTTTGGGAGATCAAATGTCAAGTAAGGAAAACTAGACAGTTAATTGCAGGGCCCAGAACAGCATTGATGTACAGAGGGATCTTGGGGTTAAAGTCCAAAGCTCCCTGGAAGTGGCCACACAAGTAGATAGGGTGGTAAAGAAGGCACATGGAATGCTTGCCTTTATTGGTTGGGGAATTGAGTACAAGAGTCAGGATGTCACGTTGCAGCTTTAAAAAAGTTTGATTAGGCCACACTCAGTATTGTGTTTCATTCTGGTCGACACACTACAGGAAGGCTGTAGAGGCTTTGAAGAGGTTGCAGAAGAGACTTACCAGGATGCTGCCTGGATTAAAGGAATGATCTGTAAGGAGAGGCTAGAAAAATGCATCAGAGATAATAGGTACTGCAGATGCTGGAGAATCCGAGATAACAAGGTGTGGATCCAGCTCCACACCTTGTTAGCTAGAAAAATGCAGCTTGTTTTCTCTGGAGTGGTGGCGGCTGAGGGAAAACCTGATAGAAGTTTATAAGATCATCAGATGGATTGATAGGGCTTACGGTCAGAGTCATTTTCCCAGAGGTGAAATGTCTAATACTAGATGACATACATTTGAAGTAAGTTGGGGGGAAGCTTGAAGGAAATGAGGGGGATAAGTTCTTTACACAGTGGTAGGTACCTTGAAGGCGCTGTTCGGGGTCGTGGTGAAGGCAGATACGATAGGACTGCTGAGGGAACTTTCAGACAAGCGCGTGAATAAACAAGGAATGAACAGATATGGACAATGGGCAGGCAGAAGGGATTAGTTTAGCTTGGCGTCATATTCGGTGCAATACTGTGGGCTGACCAGCCTGTTCCTGCGCTGTAATGTTCTACGATCTAGGATCTATTCTTCCAAAGTTGTGGTACTGTGCTCCCCCATTAGGCATTTTCCCTTTTTGTCTGGCTTTTCCCTCTACATCTCAAAACGGCAGTGCACCTGCTATTTTCCTTTGTGGGAGGCTGTGTTTTCATGGACTCTCTCTTTTGGGGTCAATGAAGCAAATCCCCTTGTTTGTGTTTTTTTTTACACGGTTGTAGAGATGTACAGCATGGAAACAGACCTTTCGGTCTAACTCGTCCATGCAACCAGATATCCTAAATAAATCTAGTCCCACTTGACAGTATTTGGCCCATATCCCTCTTAACAGGCATCTGGATGTATACAAGATTAGGAAGTGTATAATGTGTAATTATTCCAGTCTCCAATGGTTCCTCTGGCAGCTCATTCTATACATACACCACCCTCTATGTGAAAACGTTGCCCCTCCAACTTAAACCTATGCCCTCTTATTTTGGATTCCCCCACCTTGGGGAAAAGATCTTGTCTATTTACCCTATCCATGCCCCTCATGACTTCGAGCCAAATAAGGTCACCCCTCAGCCTCTGGCACTCCAGGGAAAACAGCCCCAGTCTAATGAGCCTCTCCCTATAGCTCAGAGCCTCCAACCCTGGCAACATGTTTGTAAATCTTTTCTGAACCCTTTCAAGTTTTACAACATCCTTCCTATACTAGGGAGTCCAGAATTGCATGCAGTATTCCAAAAGTGGTCTAACCAATGTCCTGTACAGCTGCAACATGACCTCCCAACTCCTGTACTCAATGCACTGTCTGATGAAGTCAAGCATACCAAATGCCTTCTTTACTATCCTATCTACTTGTGACATCACTGTCAAGGATCTATGAACCTGCAGTTCAAGGTTTCTTTGTTCAGCAACGCTCCCCAGGACCTTGCCATGAAGTGGATAAGCCCTGCCCTGATTTGCCTTTCCAAAATGTAGCACCCAACATTTATCTAAATTAAACTCCATTTGCCACTCCTCAGCCCATTGGCCCATCTGGTCAAGGTCCTGATGTACTCTGAGAACGTTCTCTGTTGTCCATTATACCCCCAATTTTGGTGTCATCTGCAAACTTACTAACCATACCTCCTATGTTATCCAAATCATTTATATAAATGATGAAAAGCAGTCGACCCAGCACCCGTCCTTGTGGCAACCACTGGTCACAGACCTCCAGTGTGAAAAGGAACCCTCCACCACTACCCTCTGTCCCCTACCTTCAAGCCAGTTCTGCATACAAATGGCTAGTTCTCCACGTATTCAGTGTAACCTTGTTAACCAGTCTACCATGAGGAACCCCGTCAAAACGCTTTACTGAAGTCATACAGTGCACGTGGTGCATCAGTTTCCCATTTGACAAAGACCCTGTTATGCTTCTGAAGTTCCATTTCCCTAACAACATTTTTATTCATTTATGGGATGACAATACCATTGGTTAAGCCAGCATTTGTTGCCCATCCCCAGAGGGCAGTTAAGAGTTAACCACATTACTGGGTCTGGAATTACGTATAGGCCAGACCAGGTAAGGACAGCAGCTTCCCCGCCCCTGCCCCCAACCCCACCACCACTGACGGGCATTAGTGAAACAGATGGGATTTTCTGGCAATCGACATGGTCATCATTAGACTCTTAATTCCAGCCTTTTTATTAATTTGCACTTGCTTCTCTAACGTTAAACTTTCTCTAACTTAAAAGTCATTTGTAATCATTAGATTAAAAATCTAATGATGACCATGCCTTTTCTTTTTTCACTTTTCCGATTGCCAAATTTCAATTGCCTCTTTAGAGGTTAATACTGTTTAGTTTCCCAAAGTAATTCTACAAGAGTCTACAAAACTTCCTCTGAGGACATCCTCTTTACTGCTTGATCTATACTATGGATTAGAGCTTCTGCACCATTTCAGTTCTATTTAATCATGTGATACTAACATCATTCTTATATCATTATGTATGCTTCTAATATTAATCCCATATTGTAGATCACAGTAACGCTTTTGTCTTGTCAATGAAAATGCTGCAAAATAGTGGGCCTTCTGGAAATCAGAAATAAAAACATAAAATGCTAAAGACATTCAACAGATAAAGCAACATCCGCAGACAGATTGATCCAATGTAAAGAGGGGTGACCGACCTTGTTGTGCAACCAAGCCAGTGGGCATGGAAAAGAGGCTCCTTTAGTTTTATCCTATAAGAATCACTATTTGATTTTCTCATTCTATATAATTCACTAAGATGATAATTATTATGATACTAAGTTGTTCTTATTTTTATTCATACCAAAAGTATATCTCTTATTATAATTGCTTAATATCTGAGCACTTATGGCCAGCACCCCACACCCATGTTACAATTTCCTTATTCAACAGTGGCCCTTTAGCCAAATATTTTTTTGCTAACCCCTGTTCCATGACATTGTTTTGTGCCAACACTGACATCTGCTGAAGATGTATTTTTAAAAAATCTTTAAAAAAAGAGAGAATTTGGATCAAATTGCTCAGCTACTGACTCTAATGGTTTAGTCTGCCAAATAAATGACCTTTGATACTTGGCAAGATCACTATTTTAGAATTGTGTTGTTGCCTAATTGCAGTACAGTACTGCATCAAAATGACAAACATGTTGGAACAGGTTGCCACAGTGTTTTCTCCTTTATGGAACTGTATGTTCTTCGTCAATGTGCCTGAGCCAAAGCAAATTTTAAAATAAAGGCTCTTTATTGAGTTGTTCAGACAGATGTGGCAACTTTGGTCTCAAGTCTAGCTCTGAGAAATGAAAAGCAGCCAGTCATGACTAATTCACTCCACCAAGTCAGGAAATTTAGTTTAACAAGAATGAAAAGTTTACTTCAATGGTAAGAACATTCATATCCCCCAGCGACAGCCTGGGGATCTCTGTCTAACAAAATGCACAATAGAACCAATTTGTCATTTTCATTAATTAGAGAGAAGTTGAATGTGATAGAGCCATTTTCAAATACACAATCATATAAAAATAAGATTAGATACTTAAAAGGTTGCTGGGAAAATTTAGTCCACAAGTAATCAAGTATGCTAGGTTAGGAAGACAAAAGCAAATTGAGTGCATTTTAAGGAAACCTCTGTTCAGTCCAAAATGAGACCAGGTTTCCAGGCATCTAAAATTTTAATTTGCCATCTACTCCTGCCCTTCAATGAAGCTCAATGTAAAGATTTTATAGACTTTTTTTAAAATCAATTTGTGCAGCTGTATCAGGAGATACTTCTGGAACAGCTGATACTTAAATCCAGGCCTTCTGACTCAGAGGTAGGGACCCTACTACTGCACCACAACAGCCCCATGAAGTTCAATCCAGACTTGAGAATCAGCATCTCATCTCTCAACTCAGCTCTGGTGGTGCTCGGTAGTATCCGTTCCTCTGACCCAAGAGATCTGGATTCAAGTCCCGCCAGCTCCAGAGGTGTATACTGACATCTCTGAACAAGCTGATCAGAAGATATCTGCCCAATTTCCCAACTTCCCAACTTCTGATGTGAAAGGCTATTACTGCTACTGCCTGGGGCTCCCCTTGGACTGTTGCTGCTGCTGCATGAAGTCTGTTAATTGGGTGGGAGTTTGAGGACTGGGTGCAGACAAAGAGCCTGGTCTGGCAGCATCTATGGAGAGAGAGCAGAGTTTTTTCCGGGTGGGGGGGGCGGGGGGGTTTCAAAGCTGTATGTTATAGGGGGAAAACAGAGTCACGAGATTGAGAAAGATAGGTAGACAGTCAAAGGGATGGATAATGGTAAGCCAGGGAAATAAAAATGCTGATAAATGGGGAATAGAAGTGGGTGAGAATGGGTTTACTGTGCTGAAAGCATGTTGTGACAAGGCCTAGGGAGTGGGTATAAAATATAGAAGGTGGTGTTTAGGTCCTAAAATTAGTGAACTCAACATTTAGTCCTGAAGGCTGTAGGGTTACCAAGCGGAAAATGAGATGCTGTATTCAGCTTCACTGGAGCACTGCAGCAATCCTGAGGCAAAAATATTGGCCAAGGAACACAGTGGTATGAAGTGGCAGGCAACCAGAAGGTTGGAAACATTTTTGTGAATAGAAATTAGGTGTGCCACAAAAGCAGTTGCACAGTGTGCATTTAATCTCCCTAGTGTAGAGGAGGCCAAGATGTCAGCAGTGAATACAGTAGAAGAGTGTAGCTAAATCACTGCTTCAGCTGAAAGGTGTGGCCAGGGTCTTGGATAGTGAAGAGGGAGGAGATAAAATGAACAAGAAATGTTCTATGTACCCCATTAAGCTATAGGAATAACCTGGGCCCATGCAGATACCCATGGCAACCCTTTTGACCTGAAGAAAGTTGGAGGAATGAAGTTGGAAGAAGGTGTTCAAAGTGAGGATGCTCAGCCACGTGGAGGAGTGTGGTGGTGAATGGGGACAGTTCAGGCTTTTTTTTTTCAAGATGTGGAGAGTCCTAAGACCATCCTGATGGGATTATGGATGTGAAAAGCGATCGCACATCCATGGCAAAGAATAAGTGGCTGGCACTCATGCAGCAGAAATTCTGAAACTGATAAAGCATCAGAAGAAGCGTGTGTGTAAGTGGGGAGGGATTGGACAAGAGGAAAATAAAAAGGGAGGTAGGAAGACAAATTCCATGAGGCAGAAACAACGGGTCTGTCCAGGAGTCCTGTTTATAGCATTTGAAAAGAAGGTAGAAGCAGGCTGCACAAGTTTGGTGATTACAAGCTTGGAGAAGTAGGGGCGTGTGCACATGTCTGTGTGTGTGCGCGCCTGTACATCATCAGAAATGTCCACCTTTTCCCTCAACCAAGGATTTCCTGTCACTGTGGTTGATGGGGTGCCACCACCAGACACTCATTCCCCTCTCCTCTAAATGCAGAATGGGTGACTGCTTTGCGGAACACCTACTTTCTGTCCACAAAAGTGACCCTGACCTTCTAGTAGCCTGTCGCTTCAACACATCAAAGTATTCCCTGGCCAATATGTGTCTTGGATGTGCAGCAGTGCTCCATACCTCAGGCCCTGTCGTGACGTGGGCTGTTTTCAGCCCCACCAGTTTCACATACTTATGGTTCCCAGAAGCACTTTCTTTTTCTCCCCCGCTTATCATTATCTATATTTTTGCCTGCATAACTGTTTTACTCTCCCTCTGGCTCTGTCTCCACTTATCTTTCACTCCTCTACCACCCCCACTCCGACTTCAGCATATGTACCACCTTTTCTCGAGTTACTATCTAGTTCTGAGGTAGCGTCACTGGACCCAAAAAGCTACTCTGCTTTATTTCCACAAATGCTGCCAGACGTGATGAGTTCTCCAGCAATTTCTATTTTTGATTCAGATGTCCAGCATCCAGATGCTTTGTTTTATTTTAAACTCAGCTATATTATTGTTTGAGGAGGGAGAAAGACAGGGAGCAGATGAACTTTTGTTATTGTGACTGTCACTGTCGAAGAAAGAAACTGGCTGCAGAGGCTTCTCCCTGGAGTTGGAGCTGCTATTGCTGTGGGTTGCTGCCTAAAGCTGGAATTTCTTGCTACCTGGGACTCTCTGATTGGGAGTCAGTGGGGACTGAATGCTGGGAAGAGGAAGGGCCTTCTCCAGCCACCTAACTGCTGTCTAAGTACACTATGTACTGTTGGATGAGGAGGGAGAAAGAGAGGTAAGTAGGATAGTGTAGGGGGATGGGCTTAGATTAGTTCACAGGGCGGCGCAACATCGAGGGCCGAAGGGCCTGTTCTGCACTGTATTGTTCTATGTTCTATGTTCTATAAGCAACCATGAAAGACTTTTGATTATGAGGCTGTTGCTGTGAAAGGAAGGAATGAAGAAAAAGGTTGCAGAGATAAGTGTCGTTCCTGCTTGATGCTAACAAAGTTTTGAGGAGAAGAAGCGGACAACAAAAAGAGGGAGAAGAACATCATCCCATCCATCCCCACACACACTATTGATCATCTTGAGCTTCAGCATCTAAGGAGACCAGTGAACTCACTCAATCCTCAGAATACAAGTATCTCATTTCCCCTACTACGTTGTCTTTGACTTCCACCTCGCTCCCTTTGAACCCAGAGGTCCAGTATTTGAGACTCTGCATTATTTTCTTTAAGGGATGGGCATCGCTGTGCAAAAACCCACGATGGCACTGAATCCTAGCTATACCTTACGGGTGGCAAAAGCTCCTAAAATGTCTGATGGACCAAATGGTATTATTCTGTGACTTTATCGAAGGAGGGCTGAAGTGTGCTCAATGCCCATCATGCAGGTGTTATAATATCTGAAAACTTAATTACATTAAGATGGATACACAGCTGAATGTAGCTCAGTACAGGAAAGGGAAGATCAATATTAAACAAAAACTTACTGTCACACATCAGATGCAACCAATAGTGAAAAGCAGCAATCACAGTGATTCCTACTTCGTTATTTGAACAATGGAATTTCACATCACTTCACAATCCACTACTACATTGAGCAACAGCACAACCTTGTTATGCCTTGCCACCGCAATGTTCACCAGCAAGCTCTTTGTTCCAACCATTTGGTTTCCAGTTATTCATTCAATTCTTTGCCTTGTAGTTTTTTTTTGACTTACAAAACAACTTGCATTTACTAAACCACTTTGAAAAGAGTGAAATATACGAAAGGTCTCTCAGGAGCATCATTATACAGAATGTGGTCTGGAGATGTTAGAATCAAGGCTTCTTTAAAAAGGTAGGTTGTAAGAAGCACTTTAAATGAGCAGCGATAGACACAAAGAGGTTAGTCAGATAGCTCCAGAGCTTTATGGGTTTCAATGCAACTGATAGTCCTGAGTCTGGTGGTAGAGGAATGCAAATCAAAAATGCACGAGACGCCATAGTTGGAAGAGCATGCTTAAAGATGAGACAGCATTACATATAGGTTATTTAGTTAGGACAGGGAAAGGGTGGGGGGGAGCGGTTTTAACAAAGGGGTGGGAATCTTAAAAATCGACTTATTGCCAGATTAGGTTCCAATATGATTAAGCAAGCGCATAGGCAATTAATTTCTCTCTCACAGACTGTCTTCTGTGGAATGGCATTAATCTCCACATCCTTAAGTCCAAGAAAAGGATATGGGGGACAAATGGTTTAGTTATCCACAGTCACATCTGGCTGGACCACAAAGCACTGTAAGCACTCACCTGCTGAAACTGCTCACTATTTGAGGATCATCCTGGAATAATGCAAAGATAACCCCAGCTTCTTTTTCTATTGCAATTTGACTACTTAAAGCCTTCTCCCCTCTCCTCCGACAGTAAGTCCAAGCAGCTCCAGAGCGATCAAGTCCTCATTACTTAGCTTCTGTGACTGAGATTCAAGCTACTGTCGACCATCATCAATATCAATATTGAGCGAGTTGATTGCCAAGGTCCACCACTTTCTTTGTCATTACCTCAGTAGTTTCTTCAAAATCATGGAAGCCTTTAATAAACTGAGGGCAAAGCTTTTAAAGTTTTTGAGAAGATTTTGTAGCTCGGGTTATGGATGAGATTGTAGGCTTGCTTGCCAAGCCAGTGTGTTTGACTGCAGACATTTCTTCATTACCCTGCTAAGTAACATAGTCAGTGTGCCTCCGGTGAAGCATTGGTGTTCAATTCCACTTGTTATTTATAGGCCTCGGTTTGCTGGGGTGGCTGGCATCACTTTTTAGTTCTGTTTTTCAGTGGTTTGTATGTCGGGTCCAGTTCAATGTGTTTGTTGATGGAGTTCCAGTTGGTATGCCAAGCCCCCAGGAATTCTCTGGCATGTCTCTGTTTGGCTTGTGCTATTATGGATGTGTTGTCCTAGTCGAATTTGTGTCCTGCTTGGTCTGTATGCATTGAGACCAGTGAGAATTGGTCATGTCTCTTGCTGGGGATAGTGTTCATGTGTCCTTATCAGTTTTCTTCCAGTTTGGCCTATGTAATGTTTCTTACAGTCCTTGCATGTTATTTTGTATATTACATTAGCTTCATTGGTTTTGGGTATGGGATCCTTTACATACGTCAGTAGCTGTCATAGGGTGGTTATTGGTTTGTGGGCTATCCTGACACCTAGGGGTCTGAGTAGTCTTGTGGTCATCTCTGATATGTCTCTAATGTACTGACTAGTGTGTCTGGCCCTGTTGTCGTCTCCTGTTGTGGTCTGTCGTGGAGGTAACGGCAGATGGAGTTTTTGAAAGGAATGGATACCCAAAAAGCACAAAGTGTTCCTGCTCTGCTTTGCGCAATTCCAGATTGCTGCAGTGTGCTGTGGCTCACTTGAATAATGTCCTGATGCAGCTCCGTTTTCATGGGTGATTGCTGGAGTAATTAAATATCTGGTCCATATGTGTGGTCTTTCTGTATACGCTAGTCTGGAGTTCCCCATTGTCCTTGCGTTCTACCATTATTTCTAGGAAGAGTAGTCTATTATTTTTCTCTTCTACTGACTATGATCGATCACATTGCCAGAGCCTGTAACCTATGGGATCTCAAGTACAAACGTTCATATATCTGGGACTGCCATTCTTTTCTTTTCCTAGTCAGATAACTTTTAACCCCAGAACTACCTCTCGTGGTAAGTCATAATCATAGAGCCAGAGTCATACACCATGGTAACAGACCCTTCGGTCCAACTTGTCCTTGCTGATCAAGTTTCCCAAACTAAACTAACCCCACTTGCCTGCATTTGGCCCATATCCCTCTAAATCCTTCCTATTCATGTACCTGTCCAAATGTTTTTTAGATTGTAAACTGCATATGCATCTACCACTTCCTCTAGCAGTTCATTCCATATACGAAAAAGGTACCCCTCATGTCCTTTTTAAATCTTTCTCCTCTCATCTTAAAAATATGCTCTCTAGTTTTGAACTCTCCGACCCTAGGAAAAAGAACGTTGCAATTCACCTTGTCTACACCTCTCATGATTTTATAAACCTCAGGTCACCCCTCTACTTCCTACGTTACAAGATGGCAGCTCAGTAGGATGCTCCAGCCACAGCTCGTCCACTCTGCACGTTCTTTCTTTCTTCTTTATCTTCACCACTTCTTCTTCTCCTCCTTATTTCCTCTTTGACTCTCGGCCTCTGGCGAACAACAATTCCTGACCTCCTCTGGCACAGTGGCCTTCTGGCGTGGTGTGGCATGGCATCCTCCTGGTGTGGCAACCTCATGGCCGGCCATGGCAGCCTCCTAGCGTTTTGATGTGGTGACTGCCTGACCTGGTGCAGCGGCCTCCTCCCAAAGGGGCTTCCTGGTAATGGCATGGCGATCTCCTAACCTGGCACAGCAGCCTCTCAGCGTGGTGTGGTGACCTTCCAGCTTCCTGCAGTGGCCTCTCGACATGGTATGTCGCAGGCACAGTGTGCAGCCAGGGCCTGGTGCAGACTGGAAGCTATGTGCCAGCGTGGTCTGCGGTACTGAACTTCTATTTCTGTAATACTGGGCATTTTATTTTCTGTATTTTCTAAATCTTGTAATAAAAGAAGCTGTGCCTAGATACTTTTGTATCTAAGTCAGTGCTGTAATTGGCGACGTATTGTTGCAAAGTTGAGTAGAGTACTTTGGATTGAAAGGCAGGAAGTTAGAATTTGGTAACAGCGTGGAGCTGGAGGAACACAGCAGGCCAGGCAGCATCAGAGGAGCAGGGAAGTTGACATTTCGGGTCGGGACACTTCTTCATAAATTTCTGATTTCTGAAGAAGGGTCCCAACCTGAAACATCAACTTTCCTGCCTGGCCTGCTGTGTTCCTCCAGCATCGGCAGTTCTTATTATTTCTGAGTTAGAATTTGGTATTTGTAAAATGCTAGTGGGGGGGAAGCATTGTACGGTCATTTTTTACAAAAATGGTAAGCTTTTTTTTCCCCTGTGCTTAGAGATCTAAAATGCCTGTGAGCAGTAGCTTGAAATTTTGCAAGTCAGAGAGCACCCAAATTGAAACATTTGTATCAAAAGGCCATACAGTTAGCAGGCCAAGCAGCAGTTTTTACCAAGAATACAAGTTTTGAATTTAGCCACTCAATTTGAATCAGGCATTTAGATGCCAAAACCAATTAAATTTAAATCTGATGGGTTTGACAACATATACTAGGATTGGTCCTAAGAAATTGTGATGTTGGGTTCGGCCACGTCTGGAGTATTGTGTCCAGTTGTGGTCACCTCATTACAGGGAAGATGTAGAAGCGTTAGAAAAAGTGCAGAGGAGATTTATCAGGATGTTGCCTGGAATGGAGGGAAGGTCTTACGAGGAAAGGTTGACAGTGCTAGGGCTTTTCTCTTTAGAACGACGAAGGATGAGAGGTGACTTGGTAGAGGTGTACAAAATGATCAAAGGTATAGACAGAGTGGACAGCCAGAGACTTTTTCCTAGGGTGGAGGTAGCTTTCACGAGGGGACGGTTTTAAAGTGAAAGGAGGCAGATATCAGAGACGTCAGAGGTAGGCTCTTTACTCAGAGAGTGGTAGGGGCGTGGAATGCATTGCCGGAGAGGGTAGTGGAGTCGGCCTCATTAGGGGCATTTAAGTGGCTATTAGATAGGCATATGGATGATAGTATAAGCTAGGGGTGGAGGTTAGATAGAACTTGGGTTTAGGGTAAAAGTTCGGCACAACATCGTGGGCCGAAGGGCCTGTACTGTACTGTACTGTTCTATGTTCTGTCATTCAAGGGTATAAAAGAAGAGTGCAGTTGGACAAAGCCAGGACAGCTAACTCCCATCTGCCAAAGTTAATAGCTCTCAGCTCTCAAGAGAGAATCGCTGGCTCTCACAGGCTCTTCCAGGTCTTAGAGAAAGCACCATCTAAATATCAAAGGTACCAATGGCACAACTAGTTAATATTCCCGACAGAAGAATTGACATAGAAGGCTTTCATAACAAAACATTTCAATTGAGAAGGCATAGAGCATTCCGGATGGCAAGTAACTCGGCTGTAATTTCAAGAAACTAAATTCTACTTTTGTTTTATTTTGTATAAGTGGGACTTTTATTGGAACAGCATACCATTAGAAGCTTGTTTTACTTGGAAACAGCAGTTAGATGTGGGTTTATTCAGTTTGTTAGTTGTTTAGTTAATTTGCACACTGCTGGATGAATAAATTGTTACTTGTTGATTATAAAGTGAGTGTCAGGGATTTGTTTTACTTTAACTGCTAGAAGTTGCTGAAAAGCAGGTTACACCACTTTTCACACTCCTTTTACAGATTATGGGGCAAGGTGCTCCTCATTTGGTATTTCGGTTTGGGTTCTTGGGGAGGTGGTGTCAAACTCCACTTTATACTAATATAAACTTTTCACTACTCTCATTGAGTATATGCGACAATAAACGCTACTCTGTTCTTCTATTCTATCCTATATTCTAGTAGAAAAAAGTCCCAGCCTATCCACATAACTCCAACCCTCCAGTCCCAGTAACATCCTTTTGTAAATTTTTTTTCTGAATTCTCTCCAGTTTCTTTCCCCTGATGATTCTCCATCTCAAGCAGGCCCATCTTTCGTGCCTCGTTTCAACTCAAGTTTGATCTTTTCAACGAAAAGTTCCCACCTGCATTCTTGTATAGCGAGGAATGCAGCGCAGGCTCTAGCTTCTTTCAGCCCACTCCAGATCAAGGCAGACTGTGTATCTAACAGTTTCAGGGATATTTTAGAAATCCTTCCCCTCTCAAAGCCCATCGTAAATCACATGGGCCTTGTATCTAGTTAGAAATACTGCTTAGCAATTCTCGAGGCCTTGTCTTAACTTGAAGTAAATGGACAGTATAAAGTGCATTTATTCTTAACTCTCTTCTGGAACTTCAGAGACTAGCAGTCTAACCATTTTAAAGACAAGTATTGCTACCATCATCTTCAAGTGTGAAAACCTGGCAGCAAAACAATCTAGGCCTCCCTTTAATCTTTAACAACCACATCATCAAGGCCTGTAGTAAGACAGACTTCAGAATTGTTCATTTTATCTTCAGTTGATTACTTATGTTGTAGGTATATGTCTCAAAACCTCAGTTGTAACACACTACTAGAGTTAGGTAGGTATTTCTCATTAATTTCTGAACACCAATGACCTGTCAGCAAAGAGGGATGGCTTCCCTTTTTTTGTTATATTTTGGTCGCTTACTATATGTTTCCACACTTATTACCAGTCCTTCAGTACCTTGCCCAAGTCACAGATCTTAAATTTTGATTTCAAACCTAAGCTGCAAAAATTGTGCCTTGTTTAACCTTTTTCCTAATCTAACATCCAACCAGATTAGTGAGCTCTGGAGACTGCATCAGCAGAAATTGATCAAATTTCCCTTCAGTTTCCTACAAGCACCAAGATCAATTCTGTCCAATCTAAACTCTGCTGATTTCTTGAGGATTGACTTCAGTGCTCCAATACTATTGCAACAGGTTAAGTACCCCTCTGCTCCCTGCAAAAGCACTGCCCCTGCCAAAAGCCTAGTGACACACAGACAAGTCTGAAAGTTGGCACGCTTGCTGGACTTTACCAGATATTTACGCCTTAAAATATCAACAAAACTCAAGGCGAAACAAACACTACGGAAAGGGGATCAGCTCAGAAATATGCTCATATGATTTTGCTTGTCTTGTGAGAGAAACTAACAGAAACTTACTGAAAGTCAAGTGACAATCTTAACGCTTCGGAAGGAAACAAACAGGCTCATCCTCTATCCGCCTCCCCCTCTCTCCCTATTTATTTCAGAACCCTCTTCCCCTCCCCAATTTCTGATGAAGGGTTTAGGCCCGAAACGTCAAGTTTTCCTGCTCCTATGATGCTGCTTAACCTGCTGTGTTCATCCAGCCCCATGCTTGTTATCTCGGATTCTCCAGCATCTGCAGTACCTTTTATCTCCTGCTTAGCTACACAGATTTGTGTTACCAACTGTGAAAGATGGTGAAGAGTCTGTTTGCTCTTTAAAAACAAGGTATCATAACAGATGGGAGTTCTTGGAGATTTAAAGAACAGGGAGTATTGACCTTAAAAACTGAATGCAGAAAACTTGAACAGAGTGGAGCTTTTTTTTTGGAAGTACACTGGAAAGTGTTTAACATCATGCTAAGTTGAAAGTGTGCCTGTTGGAAATAGACCGGAAGAAACCTTTCTCCTTGGTGGAGGGATAAGTGACCAGGGGCAATAGATTTAAGGCAAGAGGCAGAAGATTGAGAGGTCGGAACGTAGAACTCACTGCCAGTAAGGATGGTCGAGGCAGAAACCCTCATAACATTTAAGTAGTATTTAGACATGAACTTGCGATGCAAGGTATACGAGGCTGAAAAACAGAATTAGAATAGTGAGGTTGTTTTGGATTGACACAGATGTGATGGGTCAAAGTACCTTCTGCGCTGTAGATCTCTATAACTCAGCTATTTTGACACTGTTCCTGTAATACTGTATACCAGCAAAAAGTAGCAATACAAATGTTGACTGGGTTCATGTGAAAATGTCTTTTCTTTGGTATTAGTCATCCATTAAGAACCACTTTTTCTATGTTGACTTGCTGTTTATTACAGCAGAAGTCATTTGGTCATAGTCAAAGAGGGAGAGACAGACAGATGGACAAACAGAGCGACAACACACTGAACTTCTTTGGTCACTTTTATAGAGAAATTCATTTCCTAGCGATCAGTCTCTAGAGGAATCACAACAGTGAGGTTTGAACAAAATACGGAAGAACAGCCTACAATTTTATAACTGCAGTCATAGTGGAAGCCTACTAATTCAGTATACAGGAAGATTTGAACAGAACACCTTATGGTACCTTAACAGCTTTAGATAATAAAAATAAATACCTCCCTCCAAGCTCATTACCTATCCCCAAGTTCTGTTCTGTGTGGAAACCGAAAGAACTGTGGACACTGTAAATAGAAAACAAAAACAGAAGTCGCTGGAAAAGCTCAGCAAGTCTGGCAGCATCTGTGAAGAAAAGTCAGTTAACGTTTCAGGCCCAGTGACCTTTCCTCACTTCAACCTAAATATCACTATTTCCATAGGGGTATAGTCTGAGAGTTAGGACCAGACTATTCAGGAGAATTGTTAGGAAACAGTCTTACACAAAAAAAGGGGCCTATGTTTGGAACTCTCCCACAAACAGCATGGATGTAGGATTAGTTATTTAACTTTAAATCAGAGATAGATAAATTTTTGTTAAGCAAAAGGTATTAAGAGGTACAGCTACAGAACAACCATGATCTCACTGAAAGGTAGAACAGGCATGAGGGGCTGAATAGTCTATTCCTGTCCTTATGTTCCTATGCTTCTAGTTCTGATGAAGGGTCACCAGACTTGAAACATTAACTGTTGTTCTCTCCACAGATGCTGCTAGATCTGAGTTTCTCCAGCACTTCTTGACTTTGTTTCAGATCTCCAGCACCTGCAACTTATTTTTTTTCACTTACGATACACATTGCTTACTATCCAGTTATGTGCCGCACTAAGACACTGACATTAAAAGAAGCTGACCTATAGATAAGAAGTTGACCTCCTATAGGCAAGCTGCTCAACAACTTATGTTGATAACTGACACAAGCAAGAGTCACAATTTTGACGTGGGAAATTTCTTTTGTACATTGATTCCATTAAGTTGCAAGCAAGATCTAGTATTTTTGTCACTAATTAAACTTAATTTTACCTTTTAAGGTTCCTTTTATAAAGCAGGCCCAAAACTAAGAGAAAATACTGCGGGTACCAGAAATCTTAGACAGCATGCAGTATGTCTTGAATCCTTACCCTGTAGAGCATATCTATTATCAGATTCTATCTTGTCCATTTGCAATATCACCAAGGATGATGTCACGACTATCCGCTGCTAATCAAACGGCGAAACAAGAATTCAAGTGGAACAAAACTGGTCAGGCAACAATATTGAATTGTTTCCAGCAGAAGTCGTGTAAGAAAAATCTTCACTGGAGTTGGAAAGGTTGCATTCTTAAATATTACCTCCAAATCTGAAAAGTGTGTATTTTGATATATAAGATGCTTTCTTTACAATCTTATTGCTAAAATAACTTTCAAGAGTAATAGTGTTAAATTAGTTTGGACCCAAAGTATTTCTGAACAGAAAGACTGGAAGACATTTTAATATGTAAATTGTAATGATAGTATAATGTTTCACTCAATTTTCAAATGTACCTGTCATGTGCCTCTGAAATAAAGGGAAATGGGCTTTGATACATAGCACATGCATGTATCGAAACAGTGGGCCAGTTTTTAAACCTCTGGTGAACAGCACCTCAGTCTTCTGGGCTCAGCACTGAGTTCAACAAATTACATACCATTGTCACTTACCACCATTTTGGTTTCTTTCCTTTACATGCTTCAATTTTTCTCTTGTATTTGCTTCTGAAAGCAGCACACCTGCATAGGGCACATTTGATTTCTTTGCCTGCTGCGTCATCGTTTCCTTTGCCTCTGTAAAGCTACCATTTCTGTTGCTTAATCTGCCAAATAGACCACCCTATCACGGAACTTCCCTTCCTTTTGACCTTAACCTGCTTACTGCTCATTCACTCTTTGCCTACTGTGCAGGATGCAAACTTCCCATACTCTCATATCCTGCCCATGCTGAAGTCACCAATTTAATGGTTCTATATCTTCTGCAATTGGATTACTGAATTCCTTTCTGAATTTCCATTATTTTACTCATGAAAATCGTAGGCAAACTGCCTTATGAAAAAACAGGGCTTTCAATACTTTTAATTAAAAGACAATACTCCAGTCAACAATGTCCTAAATGGAAAGAAAACTGCTTTCTGGTTAGTGTTAGAAATGCAGATTCCATTAAGGGTCAAACAGAACGGTGAGATTTGATTAAAAACGGGTGGTATTCATTGGACTTCTTTTTAAGAAAACCAATTCCACTCCCCCCTCCCTACCTTTCCCTCACTTTTAAGTGTAATTGCACTGCCATTGACAGACTTTGCTTGAAAACTGGTAACTTAATTAGAAACACAGGCAATTTGGCTGTGGAAAAAAACAAACATTTATTGGTGCATCAAGGCATTTCTGGATATTAAAAGAGCCTATAGGTATATTGGTGGTACAGTCCTTTCTGCAATAACACAATAGTTGCACTCATGTAACCTTGCACTACAGAAAGTCACGCAACAAAAAATAGCAAGATTATGGAAAAAATAGGGTTGGGGCAGACCACCAAAATATTACTCAAAATCAAAACAAATACAGTAGTTAGCCTAATACAAAGGCTAGTACAGTTTAAATAAATGTTAAATTCACATCTAATGAAACAATACCATAATTTAACACTTTTATCTTCAAATTTTTTCAAGATACTTGATGGGGGAGGGGGGTGGTTTTGAGGTTGCTGAGTTGTTAAGACAGGGACTGAGGGTCAGGACGAAAAATAATTAATCCAGAAGTGGGTGGCTGTGGTTCATTGTGTTCCAACGGTTTCTCAGGAGTTGGCTTAAAAAAAGACATCTAGTCTTCGCTAGATAACAAGTTGTGGGGCTGGATGAACACAGCAGGCCAAGCAGCATCAGAGGAGCAGAAAGCT
>JAHRHZ010000119.1:645119-668980 GCA_024137785.1 Ginglymostoma cirratum | reverse complement strand
AGCTTTCTGCTCCTCTGATGCTGCTTGGCCTGCTGTGTTCATCCAGCCCCACAACTTGTTATCTCGGATTCTCCAGCATCTGCAGTACCTTTTATCTCTGATACATTATCTAGTCTTTGCTGCTTTGCCATTTTTCTTTGTTCATAAAGAAGCTGTTCAGAGGGTGCCAAATAATATCTTATTCCACAAACTGCTACCCTGCTATGTTCTGCATAGCAATCTTTGTTTTCTAAGAGCTGCAACTGTTCCTCAACTTCCCTCAGGATATAAGACAAAACAGAAGTGGAAAGCTCTCATGGTACTGCATCCTGGACTACTAATTCTTCATCTCCAGTTTCCATTTCCCCCTCAGCAACAAGTTGTTGTAGATCAGCTGTAGAGAGGTCTTCACAATGGGACTCGAGCAGCTCCTCAATATCCTCACTCTTCACTTCAAATCCAACTTGTTTTGCTTCTTGGGAGGTCCTCTGACAGTTCAAAGCTTTTAAATTACTGAATACAATCTGGGAGAAACTTCTGCCAAACTGCTTGCAAGCAGTCCTTACTGACATTACCCCAGGCTCCATAATAACCTCAATAGCATTCTTTATGTTAAAACTCTTTCAAAATTGAAGAACGCTGCCCTTATCATCCCCCTCGGTAGCAGCAATCAGCCTCTTAAACGTGCATCTGAAATAATAAGCTTTAAAAACTGCAATTACACCCTGGTGCATGGGTTGAAGGAGAGAGGTTGTTGGGAGGTAGAAATAGCACTTTGATGTTTTCAGAAAGCTTAGGAAAGGTGGAAAGATGGCTTGGCGCATTACTGAAAATGAGGAGAATCTTGAAATCCAATTTTTTTTCTTACAATAATTTCTAAAAACATCTTTGAAAACATGGACAATGAGGTCAGAAAAAAATTGCCCCATCATCCAACCTCTTCTTGCTTGACCTGAGGTAGACAACTAGAGTAGACTTAAGGTAACCTTTCAAGGCTCGCGGGTTGGCAGAATGGTATGCCACCACAGGCTTAAATTAAACTTTAAGTCTCCTCTAGCATTGGAACCCAACAGCACAGTCATACGATCCTCTGCAACCTTAAAGCCTGGAGCGTGTGCTTCATTCTTAGAAATGCAGGTTCTTGATGGCATTCGCTTCCAGGATAAACCTGTCTCATCCAAATTGAAAATGTGATCTAAGTTGTAGCCTACTTCCTCAATCGATTTTTTTTTTTCACTACGGGAGGAAATGTCATTGCACATTCCTTCTCTGTGCCAGCAGCTTCGCCACATTACTTTATGTTATAGAAAGCATAGCATTAAAACCAGCAAACCACCAATACCAGCACTAACACATCTGCAGGATTTTCAGCTTTTTTTTCCTTCAGGTCTTCATATATTGGTATGGCTTTCTCTTTTATGGTGAGAAAGCTGGTCCCAGATTGCTTTTTTGTTTGATCTTCTATCCACATACTTAGAAGCCGCTCCATCTCCTCAAGTTCCTTTGGCCGTGATCTCAGATTTGCTAGCACTCAGGCTTGTTCCAGCAATACAGCTTGTTTTAACTTTTTTTAATGCATTGTCTCTAACACAGTGCATAACATAGACTTCCTTTATTCCTGCTGCATGAACAATATCATATTCTTTCATTATGTTCAAAACTCTTTATAACATCCAGCTTCTCTTCAAGTGTTATAGCTTTCCTTTATGTTTATCACCCGCAATTTTATCACCAGCACGCTTCTTGTAAATATTCTTGTTACTTTGTCCTCCCATACTTATGGGTAACACAGCAAAATTATAGAGTATTTCTCAAAAAGCAATGTTGACGCAGAGACTCAGTTGAAGTAAACATTGTATTCGTCTGCGCACCGCGACATTTGAAGTGTTGGGGATGGAATCACATAATAGCCAACACACGCATACAAAGGTTTGCATGATACAAACAACGTTCACCTATTCATCAACTGCAATACAGCCAATTCACGTTGATGAAACATGTGTAGCAGTAGAGCGGACTGTAATGTCACTGGACAAGATTCAGAGACCCAAGCTAATGCTCGAGGACATGGGCTCAAATCTCACCATGGATCAAACAGATAGCTGGTGGAAATTAAACTCAATTTTAAATAATAAAAATAAAGAAAGAGCTGTGGCGGGCCCTTGAGATATGGTGGTAACGTCCCTACCTCTGACCTGGGAGGCTCAAGTTCAAGTCCCTTCTGTTCCACATGTCTGAACAGGTTGATTAAAGAAAAACCTACAATTGTAACACGCACTCTTAGATTAACTTTCCAAACCAAAAGTGTTGGGTTCATGTTGTTATTTGATATTAGGTAAGTTGCAAATCAGATTTATTTAAATCCTCAGTAAGGGATTATTTTCTTGACAGGTTAAGGATTCAGAAGGAAAAGGTGGAAACTGGTGTTTGTGTGAATACATTAACAATTGTGAAGACATTAGGGCTTTATTTTGTCCTTTTTTTAAATTGAGAGATTGAGACAGAGGCACCAAACAGTCTGTTCCAAGCCAATAAAGTCAACAGCTCGGGAGGCCTTGGGTTTTTTTTTTAAGAAGTTGGAATAATAGAAGCAGCATAAATGGGTATTCAGGTGTCCTAGAACCAGGGTTTTAATATAGCTTTCAGCAGTTAAGGTTTTAAAGTTGGCTGTGGAAGCTTTCTTTCTTTCTCTCTCTCTCTCTCTCCCTCTACCAGAATTTTCTCTATTACTGCTAAAAACTGGAGTTCTCCCTGCTGCCAGAATTGCAAATGAGCCAATCTATTTAACAAATTTGCCTTTGCCAAGGGCTTTGCCAAGTGTTTATCAGATGTTACCATATTGGAACAGCTGTTGGTTTGTAGTTCAATAATCTGTTATTCTGTTAAGTTTCCAACACAGATAAAGTTGTACCAATTCTTTTTTCTTTTAGAATCATCATAGAATCCCTACAGTGTGGAAACAGGCCCTTCAGCCCAACAAGTGCACACCGATCCTTGGAGCATCCCACCCAGACCAATATAACTAATCTGCACATCCCTGAACACTACGGGCAATTTAGCATGGCCAATCCACCTACCCTGCACATCTTTGGACTATGGGAAGAAACCAGAGCACCAGGAAGAAACCCACGCAGACACTGGGAGAATGTGCAAACTTCAAACAGACAGTTGCCCAAGGCTGGAATCGAACCCAGGTCCCTGGTCCTGTGAGGCAGCAGTGCTAACCACTGAGCCACCATACTTGTATTTTAACTGTAGAATAAGAATAAAGTGCGTTTTGCTTATAACTGAGTAGTGTAATCAATTGAATTACACCTGGAACACTGCAACTTAAACTTGCTTTTAAATAAAAGTTGAGGTCGAGAGTATCTCCTTGATATATTTAAAATGGGGTTTGGTCTGGTCCATAACACAATACCCTTTACATCTCAAAGTCTTTAGCTGCCTATTTCAATGATTTGGATACCACACAAGTCTGTTAAACAATCCTCTGTAGCTCATAAAATTGGATTATTTGGTGTCAGGTGGAGATTGAAAACAAAGTTACAATCTCTGTTACTCATTTCTCAGACACTCATCATTCTCACCAGAGTTTAGGCTGCGTTTAGGAAAATGCTGATTCATACACTGCTCTAAAGCAACTAATCAGATCAAGAAAATCCTTGCTTACACAGCTCAGAGCACAATGTCGTATGTTAAATGTGATTTTACAATTGGATTGCACATGAACTATCCCAAGTATGCCAACAATTGCACTAACAACCAATTGAAGATTATCAGTCAGGTTCGCAATGAGGCTACGTACATTCATACACAATAACTTAACTGTCCTCTGCAGGGGAAAGGAACTTGTTTCAAGGATTGAGTGTTTTTTTTTAATTAAGCAAAAGCATGACAAGTGATAATTTCCCTGTTTCATTCTGTACAGCAACACCTCAATCATTGGAACTCATTGCCACAGAAGGTTGAGGAGGGCAAGTCACTGAGTGTATTTAAGACAGAGATAGATAGGCTCTTCATTAGTAGCAGTCATAGTCACACAGGATGGAAACAGACCCTTCAGCCCAACTCATTCACACCAACCACATTTCCTAAACTGAACTAGTCCCATTTGACTGTAGTTGGCCCATATCCTCTAAACCTTTCAACGGATACAATCATAGATTATGGTGAAAAGACAGGAGAATGGGGTTGAGAAACATATTGGCTATAGTCGAATGGCAGAGCAGACTTGATAGGCCAAATGACTAAAATCTGCTCCTACATCTAGTGGTTCAGAGTTGACTTGCCAACCAATCAGCACCTAACCTTTTTGTATACATTATTACTTCCTTTGAAATTTGGCACTGATGAATGCAAAACAAAACCCTTCAACAAGGTTTCCACCCAGATTGATAGGGTTGTTAAGAAGGCGTGTTGGGTTTTATTGGTAGAGGGATTGAGTTTCGGAGCCATGAGGTCATGTTGCAGCTGTACAAAACTCTGGTGCGGCCACACTCAGAGTATTGCGCACAGTTCTGGTCGCCGCATTATAGGAAGGATGTGGAAGTATTGGAAAGGGTGCAGAGGAGATTTACCAGCATGTTGCCTGGTATGGAGGGAAGGTCTTATGAGGAAAGGCTGAGGGACTTGAGGCTGTTTTAGAACATAGAACATAGAACAATACAGCGCAGAACAGGCCCTACGGCCCTTGATGTTGCGCCGACCTGTGAACTAATCTAAGCCCATCCCCCTACACTATCCCATCATCATCCATATGCTTATCCAAGGACTGTTTAAATGCCCCTAATGTGGCTGAGTTAACTACATTGGCAGGCAGGGCATTCCACGCCCTTACCACTCTCCGAGTAAAGAACCTGCCTCTGACATCTGTCTTAAATCTATCACCCCTCAATTTGCAGCTATGCCCCCTCGTACAAGCCGACGTCATCATCCTAGGAAAAAGACTCTCACTGTCCACCCTATCTAACCCTCTGATCATTTTGTATGTCTCTATTAAATCCCCTCTTACCCTTCTTCTCTCCAGTGAGAACAGACCCAAGTCCCTCAGCCTTTCCTCACAAGACGTTCGCTCCAGACCAGGCAACATCCTGGTAAATCTCCTCTGCACCTTTTCCAATGCTTTCGTTGGAGAGAAGGTGGTAAAGAGGTGACTTAATAGGGACATACAAGATGATCAGAGGATTAGATAGGGTGGACTGAGAGAGCCTTTTTCCTTGGATGGTGACGGCTAGCACGAGGGGACATAGCTTTAAATTGAGGGATGATAGATATAGGATAGATGTCAGAGGTACATTCTTTACTCAGAGAGTAGTAAGGGCGTGGAATGCCCTGCCTGCAACAGTAGTAGACTCGCCAACTTTAAGGGCATTTAAATGGTCGTTGGATAAACATATGGATGATAATGGAATAGTGCAGGTTAGATGGGTTTCAGATTGGTTTCACAGGTCGGCGCAACATCGAGGGCCGAAGGGCCTGTACTGCGCTGTAATGTTCTATGTAAGTCTACTTTATCAGCAATTCTCAAGGTCTACTGCCAACCAATTAGTTCTCAGTTGTGTGCATTTGTGTGTTAAACAGAGTAAAGAGGAAACAGTGTATGAGAAAGAGAGAGAGCGCGACAGAGGGGGTGTGTGTGTATGTGGGAGAGGGACAGAGATAGAGGGAGAAAGACCCAGATAGACACCTAAGAACAAGCCAAGGTGAAGGAACGCCTGCTAAAAACAGGCCAAATTAGAGGAGGAATGCCTGCTAGCAACATGCTGCTGAGCTGATCTCCCTCATTTCTGAAAAGAAAACCACTTTGTTGAGTTCAGGGTGAAACATACATTTGAACTTTTGAAAGCGTGATTGAAGAAATATCAAGACTGTATTTCCTGAGTGAGCTGTATCTGTAAGCCTTCAGAGACAGCGCATGATTGGTGACTTGACCATGTGAGCCAGAACATCAATCTATACTTTAACCTTTTACTTTCAAAAATAACTCATTGGCAAAAATGTTCTCTTTTCAGAAAGCCAACTTCCTCAGAGAATTTTCTTCCTCTTTTATTGTGTCTTGGGATATTTAGAGGGCTAAGCATTTACACATCTCTGATTGACTCTATGTTAACAAATTATTGTATCCTTCTTGAATACATTTTTACTTTGATGACAAATCAATAATTGTGTTGATGAAAAAATTGTTGGTAGTTTAAAACCTAATTATAGAGAAGGCATTTAGTTATTTTAATAAATGGAAATAGCACTTTATGTTGTGAAGTTGGACTAGAACAATAGTGTAATTGTTTGTAACAATACCATGGAAAATACTTTGAAACGTGCAACGAATAGTTAATTCTGCATCACAGTGAAGTGCTCTAAATAGTTAGAATAGTTGAACATCTAAAATCAATTAAAAGGACACGAGGGTGTCTACCGAACTATTCCGAAATCTGCAGGGACAGGACTGCATCAGATAACAAAATCAACTCTTGCACATAATTTAGTTATTGACGGACAATTATTTTCATCACAGTGTCGTATTCAAGTTGAAGTAGGTCAGTGAAACACAAGTAAAACTGGAGGTATACAGAGATCTCTGGTGCTCGTAGGGCAAGACGAGGCTAGAGATAAGGAGGATTGCAGCCAGGATGGATTTGAATTTTAAAATCAAAACACTGCTTAGACAGGATCCAACACAGCAATTTTGAGCAAAAGAGACTTCTTGGAGTTAGAATAGGATCAGTAGAGTTTTGGGAGGCTTTGAGTTTATACAGCATGAAAGACTGGAGACCAACAAGGAGTGTGTTGGAACAGGCAGACCAAGCACTCAGTGCACTCCTACAGGCCATTATGGACTTGGTACGTAACACGATTGAAAGGGAGCTTGGTCTTTGCTACTTTGAAAGTCTGCCTGCCAGTTCTGAAGAGAGTATGCTTGATATCACTTTCATTATACAGTGCTGCAGGGTGCAACTGCTTCAAATTCACCCAAAGACAGAGGAAATAAAGTAGTAAAGTGACCTGTCTTAGCAATCCATCTAATCCAATGAAAGGGTTCTTCATGTTATTTATGCAATATTTCTGCCCCTGGTGAACATTACAGTGTGCTCAGGCCTTTTAAACAGAACCAGTGTATTTTCCATCTGCCAAAAGAAATTCCAAAAGTATACGTCTGCTGACAGTAGAAAGCTATTACCAGATGGATCAAAATTCATTTTTCACTTCACCACAGTCATACAGGCATCTCTCTCCAATAAAGTCACATTTATCTCTTTGTATTAACTCAGTCACTTGAATAGTGGGCTGGTAAATTTTTCTTATTTGTTCCATGAGACAGCTTCCCTTTTCCCCTCACCACCGCAATCCCTTTCTCTCAGCCATTCAAATCTATTTGGTAATCTTCTGGACATTAAATGGTGTAAACAAACTACAAACTTAGATATTTAGGTGTTTGTAACTAAATTTAAAAATGCATTATGGTTTGCTTTTCTCCTATTATTCTTATGCAAAGTCTACATATAGGATAGTTTTCTACAGATAAGTACATACTTGTGTAGAAAAAGTATTACAGTGGAAGAACCTTCCCTTTAAAATAAATGAAATTAGTTAACGCAATGCATGTGTTTTAATTTTCTGTCCATAATCAAATCAGAACCAAGCTACTCTGCACTTTGTAAGAAAAGGAGAGAAACAGAAGAATGAAGGAGGGAAGATTTGTGTGCATACACTGAGGGATTCCATTGTATTAAATAATACTGGGCTGTATATCCAGCTGCCAGTTTCAAAAATTGGGACCAAGAGTACATTCCAGTAAGGTTAAAAGACACATTCTCACATATATTGGAAATATGCTTGAGAAATGGGAACAAAGTTGTCTACTCCCATCTGTCGCACAACTCCATGTTTGAATTTCTTCAATCAGGTTTCCATCCCTGCCACAGCACAAGAGCACCGTTGAATTAAGCAGCAAGTGTTCCAGAGATTTACAATTACAATTAGTTTTATTGCCACATGTACTCACATGAGTACAATGAAAAGCTTACAAGTTGCCACTTACGGCAGCATCTTAGGTAAAAAGATACCTAGTGCACAGATAGTTTGGTACAAATTCTTCAGAAAAAATTTTTTAAAAGTCCACCATAGGAACAAAATAGAAATAAAATGTACACAATGCATAGTCCTTCCACCCAATCCACACAGGACCTCACCTCTAAACAACGCCAGGGACTGACCTCCAGGCCTTGATGGGAAATTGCCTCCATTCCGTGACAGGGCCTCATCTCTAGTCCATACATTAAACAAGGGTTTTACTGTAAATCTACCATTTGGCACAATCATTTTCCACCTCCCCCTCTCAGACTCTTCCCTGTCTAGGAGCCAACTCCCACTTAGCCCCTCCTATTTGTAATCCACATGTTGTCCCTTGGTGACATCATCTGAAAGAATATTTTTTAATGCACATACATTGGCAACACCCAGCTCTACATCATCATATATCAAACTGCCTATCCCACATTCGGTAGTGAATTTGCAGAAATTTCCTCCAATTAAATACGGGGAAGGCCAAGGTCATGGTTTCATTTCCACTCCAAAATTCATTCCCGAGCTACAAACTCTACCCCTGCCCTGGCAAGCATCTGAGATTAAGACTCGAGTAGGTTTGTAGCTCGGGTTGTGGGTGCTGTGGTCGGTTCACTCGCCGAGTTCACTCACTGGTTAATTAGTTTGCCGATGTTTCATTATCCTGCTGGGTAACATCACTGCAGCCTCAAATGAAACTTTGTTGCGTTTTCCCATTTGTTATTTAAATTCTGGAGTCTATTGGAGTTGATTACCTCATTTCCATTTTTTCTTTGCAGTGGTGTGTATATAGGGTCTAATTCTATTAGTTTATTGATGGCCTTCTTGGAGGAGAACCAGACCTCTAGAAATTACCATGCTTGTCTCTGTTTGGCTTGTCCTAGGATCCTGACGTTGTCCCAATCGAGCTGGTGGTTCTCCTTTTGTGTGTATGGAGACGAGCGAGTATTAGTTGTGACTTTTTGTTGCTAATTGGTGTTCATGTATTCTCGTAGCCAGTTTCCTTCCTGTCTGTCCAACGTAATGTTTGTTGCAGTCCTTGCATGGAATCTTGTCTATTATGTTGGTTCTGTCTATAGTAGTTAAGGTGTCTTTGGTTCTTGTTAGCAGTTGGCGTAGGGTTGATGTAGGTTTGTGTGATACTCTGAAATCCAGTGGCCGTAGGAATCTCGTGGTCAGTTCAGATACGTTCTTGATGTACGGTAACGTGATGAGTGTGTCGGGGCATATTGTATCTTCCTGTTGTTGTTTGTGTGACAGGCATCATCGGACCCAGCTGTTTGGGTATCCGTTGTCTCTAAATACTTGGTGGAGGTATTCTTCTTCATTTTAGCATAGTTCTGGGTTGCTGCAGGGTGCTGCGGCTCATTTGAACAGTGTTTTTATGCAATTCCGTTTGTGGGTGCTGTTGAAATTTAGGACTTGATCCGTGTGTGGCCTTTCTGTATACTTTGGTCAGAAATTCTCCGTTGACCCTGCGTTCTACCATCATACCCAGGAATGGCAGCTGTTTGTTCTTTTCTTCTTCTCTGGTGAATTTGACGCCAGTGAAAATATTATTTACAAGTTGGTGTGTTTCTTCTAGTTTACTCCATTTGATGATGACAAAAGCAATGTCCACGTATAGGACCCAGAGTTTGGGTTGGATCTGTGGAAGGGCAGTGCTTTTGAGTCTCTGCATCACTGCTTCTGCTCTTGAAACTCAAAAGTACGGCCCTTCCACAGATCCAAAACACAACAACGCCTCATCGGAGGCTACACTGATGACGTTACCCAGCAGAGTTATGAAACATCTGCAAACTAACGAACGAGCTTGGCGAGCGAACCAACCACAGTGTCTGAGATTAAGTTCATCTGTTTGCAACCTTGAGTGTCATATTCGATCTCAAGATGAGTTTCCAACCATGTGTGTGTTATCCTAACGCTTCACATCTCCTAGCTTTATCAGTCTCAATGAATAGTGAAATCCATACTGAAATCCTTACTCAAACCTTCATTATCTCTAACACACTTTTCTGGTTGGTCTCCTGCATTCTATCCTCTGAAGCTTGAGGTTATCCAAAATTCAAATAAAAGTAAAATACCACGGATACCAGAAATCTGAAATAAAGAGAAACTCAGCAGTCTGCCAGAACTGGGGAGAGAGAGAGTGCAAGAGTTTCTCGCTCCACAGATGCCATCAGACCTGATTAGTTTTTCAGCATTTCCTATTTTATACCATTCAAAGTTGTGTGTGAAGTCCGGTTCCCCAATCACCACTCTGCCTGGTAACAATAAGGCAACATCTCAACTTTAAACTCATTTGTTACCCCCAAATTTTTCTATGGTGTTATGATCCTGAACAAGTTCACTGAATTTACGTTAGAACCTGACATTTGAACCAATAACCTTTTATCCTTTAAATTAGACAAAAGGTGAAATCTAGTGGACTGAGAGATTAAAGGCAAGAAGATTTGAACAACCAAAAATACAAGACCAAACAGTACTACAACCTACAATGACTGTATTACTTACTTGTAACTCCAAGAATTAAGAAGTGGCAAACATGGATAATAAATTGCGATCAAATGCGCATAACACAGCAAATATAATCAGGGCAGATCAACGGATTTCACATCACCCGCTGTCCCCCACCATGAACCACCAAGTTGTTAGTGACACAGTGAATCATCAAATTTCAACAGGAATTACAATTCTTCATTTTTGCTGATCTGGCTTCAAAACTCCTTCTCAACTTGTTCTGTCATAAATTGTCTCAATGACTGCTCTTATACTGGTCGATCACATTCCTTTAATGACTTACACTCGGTTGGATTTCAAATCTGCACGCCAGTACTCATTCATGAGCTTAATTCAATCTCTCCACCACGCCAGATACTTCCACAGATTTTCTGAGCTTTAATTTGTGCGACTACTTGAAGTAAATACTGCTTCTGGGCCTTTCAACACCAAATCTCTAAGCTGCACTGAACTATCAACGCTCACTGGCTTCTTCCACACCACTCAGCTCCCCACAACAGAGTTGGCAACTTTCCCACTTTCACAGCTCCCCACAACTTCTTCTGAGGACTGTCTCCAACTCCTAAGTTTTCTTCAAACAGCAGGAAGTCATCCAACTACTTTCAACTCCTTTCCAGAAGAACAGATTAAAAAAGACCAGCAAACATGAGTCTGTCCGTGTTTCTATCCCTTCAACTGTCTGTGATCCCTGAACTGTCCTCCGTGACCTATTAAAATCCTTGCATTATCCCTATCGCAGGGCAGAACTGAATGGTGCCGACTATCTTAGAATTCTTGGAATACTCTATCCATAAATGCTACAATGTTGTCACTTGCACAGAATATTGGTTTCAGTTTAAAAGAATGTTTTGAAACAGGAGGATTCTTCACAATGGTCTCACCTATTATCTCCTCCAGCTCTACAACCTTTCAAAGTAACTGAGCTCCTTGAATGTGGGCTTATTGACCATCTTCAATACTACTCATTCCCCCACCACCACCACCACTAGTGGCCATGCATTCAGCTGCCTACATCTCAGATTCTGTATTTTCCTCCCTATGCCTTCCCAACCAACTCACTTCTCTCCTTTACGACATCTCTTATAGCTTCTACCTTTGGCTAAGCTTTGATTATCTGCTCTAAGATCTCACTATTTTTTGTTGGGTAATGCTTCTGTGTGAAGTGCTATGTGAATATGAGTAATTGGTTTTGACCACTGTTGCTACAGCAGGGAGAACTATTCAAAATAATACTGAAACAATTTGGTCACTAGTATTCTTTTCTTAATTGATCATTGTTAGAACTCTCGCTGACTTCTCTTTATTTTAATCATTTTGGTTTGGCACTGTGAACTGAGAGCTGAAGGTGACATTTGGGCTGTGAGCACCAGCCTATTTAAAAAGAACAAACATACTGATATTTGCTTCTGAGGCCAGGCCTGGAAGTTAATTGCAAGTTGATTTTAGTTCCAAATCATCTACAGACATTTTAACTTCAGAGAAGCATTATGCTCAAACAGATGACAGATGTTTAATAGGCACCAGTCTAAAAAAATTGTTTGGCGGGGGGGGACCAAACTTTGAACTCTGGTGTTTTTGACAGAAGGTACAGGATAGATATTTTATTGCTCTCTGGTTATTCTCCTCTTATCAATTTATTGAAAGTTCAGAGAACAAAATTGTGGGTATAAGAATTAAGTGAATATTCCTTGGAGGCTACTGGAAGCTGTCAGCATTGACCAGTATCTTCGGAAACCAAGCAAGATACAATCCCATGCGCCTGTGATATTACAGAGCATGGAGACTGCTAAAGTGACTAGCCAGTTACATCTCATTTCTTTTTCTTTGGATTTATGCCTTCACAGTTTTTATTTCTCTCCTGTCTTTGTGAATGGAGGCTAGAAGCGATGAAGTTTGGATTTAAAACCATGGCATTAAATTGATTACCTTGTTGCTTAAATTTGCTCTGCGAAAGCTACTGTATAAAGCCAGAAGTCAGACAACAGTGGGTTATAGTCCAACAGATTTATTTGAAATCACAAGCTTGCAGAGCATTGCTCCCTCGTCAGGTGAAGTGAGAGAGAAGCACACAGGCACAGAATTTGTAGGCAGAGAGATCAAAAGATCATACAGATAGTGTGAGTGGAATGTCAACAGGCCAAATTATAGATCTCTGCAGGTGATCAAGAGTGTAAGATGGTGTGAGTAAAGTATCAACAGCTGAATAACAAGCAAAGGGATGATCTATAATCCAATTCAATGAAGCAGAGAGATAATTACAAAAAATTAAAAATAAGGTAGTGTCTCCAAATGACTGGAATAACATAATAGGTTTAAGAGTCACATGTCAAGGGTGTAACCAAAGTAATAAGTATTCCAAAACTGTACAAACTAATTAAGGTAGAGCGATCACAACAATTTATTAAGGTGACGGTGTCAAAACAGGACAGAGAGGAAGATTTTACAGACACAGAATAGTGTAATGGGGTCATACGTAGCACAACATGAACCCAAGATTACGGGTGAGGTCATCCCTCAGAACAGAATTTGGCTATCAGTTTCTGCTCAGTGATTCTGCTTTGTTGTGCGTCTCAAAGACCGCCTTAGAGGATAATTACCCAAAGATTGAAGGCTGGATGTCCTTGACTGCTCAACTGTTCCCCAACTGGGAGGGTGGCGTAGCTTTCCATTGCCTCGGCTGCTGGGCAGTGTCTCATGGCTGGTCCGCTATATACCGAGCACAAGCTGAGAATATGGACTCTATCTCAATATCGAGATTGCAGTGTCTGCTGTAGAGCAGACAAGGCAACAGAACTATGCTATCTACATGCACGCCAACAACAGTAAACTGGAAAAATCTGGCATCACCACCAACAGTAATCAAGTCTTCCCCCAGTACCACAGTTGAAATCGGTACCACTACAGGGAAATCCATCATCAACTTGTCTGACCACGCCATTCAACCAGACAAAATCGAAGTTCTCAGCCGATGGCTCAATTTCTGCCCCACTACCAAAATGAACCCTATTGGTCTCGCGGCAGACACAGAGGAATTCATCAGGCAAATGAGGCTCCAGGAATTTTTCCATAAACCCCAAGGTGTCAGCAGCAAGCCTAATGAGACAACCACTGAACAGGAACAGTCAACAGAGATCTGTAGTGCAGCGGCCAAGAGTCAAATTGGACCACTCTGGAAAGCCACTACCATAGGCTCGACATGTATGCTCAAGCCGTCAGGAGATGCACCAAATGCTAGATTCATCAATTGCGCTCACGAGAGAGCGCAGAACATCACCCAAGCACACACAATGCCATCCATTCTCCCAAGACCAATCACAACATCATTATCAAACCAGCAAAAGACGAGCCATCGTCATACAGAACAGAACAACTACTGCAGAGAGGCATACAGATAAGTGAACAACCAGGAACATTACAGACAACTATCCTGCCAATCCAACCAAAGAAAACACCGGTCAGCTCAACAGACTGATTAAGACCTTTGATCCAGACCTTCAGAGTATCCTATGCACTCTCACCCCGCGTACTTCTCACGTAAGAGATTTCTACTACCTTCCAGAGATACAGAAAGCCAACACACCCGGACGTTCCATCGTATCAGGCAATGGGACCCTGTGAGAACACCTCCCTGGCTATGTCGAAGGCATCTTAAAACCCACTGTACAAGGAACCCCAGTTTCTATTGCAACACTACAGACTTCTTACAGTAACTCAGCACCCATGGACCAGTCGAATCAGGAACATTACTCATCACAATGGACTTTGACATTTCACATCAGCATTCCCCCATGATGACAACATCACTACAACAGCCTCAGTACTCAACACCAACAAGTGCCAATTTCCAGGCACCAACCTATGTCTTCACCTTTGACAATCAGTCCTTCATCCAGACACACGGAACAGCCATGGGGACCAAATCTGCACCCCAATATGCCAATATTTTCATGCAAAAGTTAGAGCATGACCTCTTGGCTGTGTAGGACCTCCAACTAACGCAATACACCACATAAATCGATGACATTTTCTTCCTTTGGACTCATGGCAAGGAATCAATTGAACAACTACACAGCAACATCAACAAGTTTCATCCCACCAGATTTACCATAGACTACTCTTCAGAACACTTGGACACACACATCTCCATCAAGGACCGACACTTCAGTACCGCACAATGGTACACTTCTCTAGCTTCCACTCTAAACGTGTTAAGGAAGCCATCCCCTACGGACAAGCCCTGCACATACACACGATCATCTCAGGTGAGGAGGGATGCGATGGACACCTAAAGACTTTGAAGAACACTCTTATAAGAACGAGAACCATGCTCAACTCATCAATCACCAGTTCTGACATGCCACAGCAAAAAACCGCAATGACCTCCTCAGAAGACAGACAGACACAGGACATAACCAACAGAGTACCCTGCGTCATCTAGTATTTCCCCGGAGTGGAGAAACTATGCCATGTTCTCAACAGCCTTCAACAGGGCATTGATGATGACAAGCATCTCACCAAGATCATTCCTACGCCTCCACTTCTCACCTTCAAACAACTGCCAAACCTTAAACAGACCACTGTTCACAGCAAACTACCCAGTCTCCTGGGCAACACCACACAACCCCGCCAAGGCAACTTCTGCAAGACACGCCAGATCATGAACATGGATACTACCACCACACATGGGAACACGGCCGACCACGTACATGGCAGATACTCATGTCACTTGGCCAGTGTTGTCTGTTTTATACGCTGAAGGTAAGGATTCCCCAAGGTGTGGTATATTGGAGAGACCATGCAGATGCTATGACAACGAATGAGTGGACACTGCACAACAATCGCAAGACAGGAATGCTCCCTCCCAGTGGGGGAATACATCAGCAATCAAAGAGATTCAGCCTCCGATCTTCAGGTAAGCGTCCTCCAAGGTGGACTTTGAGATGCACAATACTGCAGAATCGCTGAGCAGAAACTGAGAGCCAAGTTCTTACCCATGAAGGCTGCCTCAACCGTGATGTTGGGTTAATGTTGTGCTACACGTGACCCCACCATACTGTTATGCATCTGTAAAATCTTCCTTTCTGTCCTGTTTTGACACCATCACCTTAATAAATTGTTGTGATCTCTCTACGTTAATTAGTTTGTACAGTTTGAAATTATTTATTACTTTGGTTACACCCTTGGCATGCGACTCTTACACCTATTATGTTATTCCAGTCATTTGGTTTGCCTCCAGCACCACTGTATTCCTAATTTTTTGTAATTATCTCTCTGCCTCATTTAATCGGATTATAGGTCATCCCTTTGCTTGTTATTCAGCTGTTGACACTTTACTCACATATCTTACACTCTTGATCACCTGCAGAGATCTATTATTTGGCCTGTCAACATTCCACTCACTATCTGTATGATCTTTTGATCTTTCTGCCTACAAATTCTGTGCCTGTGTGCTTCTCTCTCACTTCACCTGACGAAGGGGCAATGCTCCGAAAGCTTAAGATTTCAAATAAACCTGTTGGACTATAACCTGGTGTTGTCTGACTACTGACCTTGCCCACCTAGTCCAACACTGGCACTTACACATCAAAGCTACTGTATTAATAATAAATTGTTGTCCCTTTTGTTTAAGCAATAATCTTGGTGTCTTACTATCAGTTATTTAAAAAATCTGGTTAGGAACCACTGGGGTCAATCTTGAGGGCCTTTGCAGGTTTTAATGTTATTGTGTTGCAAATACAGGGATAGGGATGCTTATTTGATTTGCCTAGCTTTGTGTTGTAACACCACCTCTGTTAGCATTCTTGATTCCTTGCTACTATTTATTGGTAGCTATCAGGACTTAATAATCACGGCTTAGACAACCAGCGAGCACAAGTACTTTATTGTTTATTTTAGTGACTGTGCAACAAACACATTAAAGTTGATTAACATTTTCTGATGCCCTATATACACATGCAAAGCCTTGAATTTTAGACACATAAGGAGATTGACACAGTCAGAGCACATAGAAATCAATTTACTAAATGAGAAAAATGAACATAAAATACAAGCACGAACACTTTAGTTATTAAATATAGTCTTTATTAATAAACATAATTCTACATAGTACTATAGCTTTAGTTGGTCACAGAACAATCATTACAAACCTCATATTAATTGTTAATTAGTTGTTCTATTAACAGGCCAAGCCAATGATGCCATATTCCTTAAATGAGTAATAAAAAGAGCTTTGAATAAGGGTCACTGGACTCGACGCGTTGACTGTTTTCTTTCCACAGATATTGACAGACCTGTTGAGTTTCCCCAGCGATTTGTTTTGTTGGATTAAAAGGAGAACATTGGTGAAAACTATTCCCTATTCAACAATTTCTACTTAGCCACTCATACTGACCATGAATTGACTGATTTTTTTCAAGCAAATATTATGTCCAATTACTAGATGAATCCATTATGCCCTTTTCTTTTTATATTCACTCATAGGATATGGACATCACTGGCTGGCTGGCATTTATTGCTTGTCCCTAGTTGCCCTTGAGAAGATGGTCATGAGCTGTGTACTTGAAATGCTGCAGTCCACATCCCACAATGCTGCGAGTGTGTATTCCAGCATTTTGACCCAGCAACAGTGGAGGAACAGTGATCCATCCAGAAAAGTGGGGAGTATTCTATCACACTTCTGTCTTCTGCCATACAGATGGTGGACAGGCTTTGAAGAGTCAGGACTTGAGCTACTCAGTGCTGTACTCCTAACCTGCGACCTGCTGTTCCAGTCACTGTAGTTATATGGCAAGGCCAGTTCAGCTTCTGGTCAATGGTAATCTCCAGGATGTTGATGATGGGAAATTCAGTAACCCTAACACCAATGAATGGGCAGTGGCAAGAATCTCTCTTACTGGAAATGGTCATTATGTGGCATTTGTGCGACATAAATGTTAGTTGCCATTTTTCAACCCAAGCCTGGATGTTGTCTGTAGGCTGTTTGGCCCCTTGAGCTTGTTCCATCATTCAACAGCATCGTGGCTGACCGGACATTCCTCACATCCAATTTCCTGCATTTTTCCTGTAACCTTGGATTCCCTTACTTATGAGGAATCTATGCATCTCAGCCTTAATTATACACCAATGACTATGCCCCTACAGGTCTCCGTGGCAAGGATTTCCACAAACTCTCAACCCTCTGAGAAGAAATTTCTCCTTATCTCAGTCTAGGACTAAAGGGGTACCAATCTAAGACTAGACTCCCACATGGAGGGGAAACATCCTCTCAGCATTTGCACTGTCAAGCCCCTTAAGAATCTTATGTGTTTCAATGAGGTCACCTGATTGCCACACTACAAGTAGTATGTGGAGGCTTTGGAGAGGGTGCAGAAAAGATTTACCAGGATACTGCCTGGATTAGAGGGTATGAGCTATAAAGAGAGGCCAGAAAAAGTCATTTTCTCTGGAGCAGCAGAGGCTGAGGGGAGATTTGACAGAAGTATATAAAATTATGAGATGCATAAATAGAGTTGACAGTCAGAATCTTTTTCCCAGAATTGAAATGACTAGTACTAAGGGGCCTGCATTTAAGGTGAAAGGGGGAAAAGTTCAAAAGGAGATGAGAGGAGCATGTGTTTGTTTTAAAACACAGAGTGGTGGGTGTTTGGAACACAGTGACAGGGGTGGTGGTGGAGGCAAATACAATAGGGGCATTTAAGGGGCTTTTGGACAAGCACAAGTATGCAAGGAATGGAGGGATGTCAGCCAAGGGCAGGCCGAAGAGATTAGTTTCATTTGGCGCCATGGTCAGCACAATATCATAGGCTGAAGTGCCTGTTCCTGTGCTGTCGTCGTCTTCTCATCCTCCTCCTTCTCTTTCTTCTTCGTGTTTAAATATGCATCTGGGCAATTTTGCACATTATCAGGTCGATGTTTATGTTGTCGCTGTACTGGGGGAACAGAATACCTTAGAGGAAGCAGCAAGTTCTGGAGCAGAAGTCTTCAATATTATTACTGGAATGTTTTCAGAGCGCACAGTTTTTGCAGTTTCCAGCATCTCTAGTTGTTTCTTGACATCACATGGCGAGAATCAAATTGGCTGAAGTCTGGCATCTGCGATGCTGGGGACCTCTGGAGGAAGCCGACATGGATCATCCAGTTGACTCTTCTGGCTCAGGATTGTTGAGAGTGCATCAGGTGCCACCGGCAGTATACCTAATAATCAACAGCAAACTGTACAATGCACTTCACCTGTCAATCACTGTGTGAACCTCTTAATTCCATGCTGATATTACTTTCGCTGGTTATAACTCAAGCCAATTATATTATTAACATTTCAAATATACTTTTAAAATACTTATTACTGCTTTATATACACTTAAATTCTCCACTTTATTCAAGTCTTGTAAAGTTTGAGACATAAGAACACAAAACTGGTTGTATGGCACCTATATTCTCAGCACTGCAGGTATCAGTTCAATACCAAAACAGCGACCACGTCACTCTCAAACAATTCTGACTTGATAGTCAGTAATGTGGGTAGGTTGTTAGCCAGGTAATGGGACGGTGTATGAAGTACACGCAGAAGGTAAATTATGACATAAGTCAACATGTAATGCCATGTCAACATGAGCAGTTCCGTTTTCAATCCGAGTGCTCCAGCTCTTAACCTCACACATCTGAACGTAACTTTGGCAAAGTTAGGTCTTTCTACCATCACCTGTTAAAAATCATCATTTTACAGGTTAGTTGATGCCTGACTATCTTTTTTAAACCGAAGATGCTCCAGTTTGTGAAGGATGGCAGCAACCTGACATGATTGACCTATACACAACAGCAAGGATACTCAGAGTGATAGTGATGAAAGGACAGTTGTCATCTTAAGATGCAGAAACAGAAGTAAGCCATTCAGCCCATCATATTTACTCTGCCACTCAATAACATAATCCTTCTTGTCTTTTCACTATAAACACTGATGCCCTTACTGAAAAAGATTTGTTTACTTCAGCCTTGAAAACCTCAATCACCCAGCCTCTACTGCACTCTGTTGTAAAGAATTCCACAGATCTGACATCCTCAGAGAACAAGTTCCTCCTAACTGGGTGACTTCTCACTCAGATTATGCCTTCTGGTCTTAGACTCTCTCTACAACTTCAAGTCCCCTAAGAACCTTGGATGTTTCAAAAAGGTTGGCACTTATTCATCAGAATCCCAATGAGTTCAGGCCCAAACTACTCAAGCTATCCCAATAAGAGGATCCCTCCATACCCAGGATCAACTGAATGAACCTTCTCTGCACTGGCTTCAATACCAGTATAATTTCCTGAGATTAGGGGTCCAAAACTGTTCACAAAATTCTAGGCGTAGTCTAACTAGTGCCTTGTATACGTTGAGTAACACTTGATATTTTTACAATCCATGTCCTTTCAAAAAAAAAGCCATCATTCCATTAGCCTTCCCTATTACTCTATACGAACTTATGAGCTAGCTTTTTGCAATTTATGCATGAAGATTCCCAAATTCACATTCTGCATATTTCTGAAGTCTTCCTACATTTAAATAATATTCAGATCTGCGAACTTTCCTGCCAAACAGCATAAACTCATTGTCCCACATTACGTGAACATTTAGGAGCTAGTTAATGATAAGGCTCACGACAAGGTTGGCATGTAACAATCCAGATCAAGAAAAATAAATTGGTGGAGATTTGACTTTAATGGGGCAAAAACAGAGCTGAGTAGGATTGTTTGGAACAAGAGGGCAGTGGGAGAAAAAAGTAACTGAACAATGCAACACCTTCAAAGAGCATAACAAGGTGTGGAGCTGGATGAACACAGCAGGCTAAGCAGCGTCACAGGAGCAGGACAGCTTGATGTTTCGGGCCTAGGCCCAAAACGTCAAGCTTTCCTGCTCCTATGATACTGCTTGGCCTGCTGTGTTCATCCAGCTCCACACCTTGTTATCTCGGATTCTCCAGCATCGGCAGTACCTATTATCTCTCCCCTTCAAAGAGCAGATGGTTTGTGTAGCGAAGAGAGGTAGCCTTCGAAATGGTAAGGCAAACAAATTGAGAATTCCCTAGAAGACAAAGGAGGTAGAAATTAACATTACAAAGAGAAAAACAATGTGCTTATCAGAGATATAGAGCAGAAAATGAAATTGAGAATCAACAGGAATAGGGGGAGGTGGAAAAACAGATAACAGAAGCAAAGAGGAACAATGATAAAAAACTAGCAGCTAACAGAGGAAATCCCAAATTCTTTACAAGCAGTCTACTTGATCAGATAATGATTTTCCAAATGCGCTGCTATTACGTCATTAATAATTGGTTCCAACACTTTTTCCAACAAAAGATGCTAGGTTAACCGGCCTATAGCTAACTGCGTTTTGCAACCCTCTCTTCTTAAATGGACTGTCACATTGGCTGTTTTCCTATCCTTCAGTACTTTCCAGAAGCCAAGAACTTTTGGAAAATTATAACCAACATAGCTATGTTAGCATGCAAGCCAGGGGCTGCATCTGCATTTAGTTCCATTAGTTTGTCTAATATTACTTCACTAGTAATGGTAATAGTACTTCATTCCTCCCCTATGTGCTTAAGTATTAACAGGATTTACAAACTAACTTCCATCATAAAGACTGACGAAAATTTATATTTAACTTTTCTGCTATTTCCTTATTCCTCATAACATAAAAACGTAAGGAACAGGAGCAAGAGTATGCAATTCAGCCCCTCAAGCCTGCTCTGCCATTTAATATAACCATGGCTAATATCAACTTGGCCTCAATTTCACTTTCCTGCCTGCTCTCCATAACCCTTCAACCCATTGTTAGTTGAAAATCCATCTACCTCCTCAAATTCACTCAATGTCTAAGGATCCATCACACTCTGGGGTAGTGAATTCCTCTGATTTTGCTACATCTCTGTTTTAAATATCGGTCTCACTAATGCCTCCTAAGTTTCAGCAACACTTCGCTACTCTTCTGCTCTTTTCATTTAGCTATAAATGCCAAAGTTCCACTTGCCTTCCTTATTACTTGCTGTACCTGCATGCTAGTTTTCTGAGAGTCATATACGTGGTCACCTGGATCATAAGTTCCCTTTCTTTTTCTCTGACCAAAATGTTTAATCTCACACTCTATCCATGTTAAATTTCATCTGCCAAATTTTGGTCCATGCACTTAATCTATCCATAATCAATACATATTCCATATTTATCCATTTAAGCTTACTTTCCCACCTATCTTAGTGCCATCTGCAAATGTGGCTATAGACTTTCTATGCCCATATCAAGCCATTAATATAGATTATAAATAGTTGGGGCTGAGGACCAAATCCAATGCATCCTAGTTACATCCTGTCAACCAGAAAAAGACCTATTTACCCCAACTCTGCTTTCTAACCAACTCTGCTAATAAATTACCCTAACCCTATGTGATCTTACTTTATGTATTAACCTTTTGTATGGCACCTTATCAAATGACTACTGGCAGTCCAGCAATACGATATAGCTACAGGATTCCCATTATCCAATTTGCTTGTTACATCTGCAAAGAACTCTAGCAAATTAGTTAAACATTATTTACCTTTCATAAAACCATGCTGACTCTGATGGATTGCATTTTAACTTTCCATATGTCCTGTTATTAATTTCCTCAATTGTGGTTTCTAACAATTTACCATCGACACAATAACTACTTACCGCCCCCCCCTCCCTTTTTGAATAGTGGTGTTATATTAGCATCTTTCAATCCACTGGAACCTTCCTGCATCGAGAGAATTTTACAATATTATAACCAATGAATCCACTATATATGCTCCCATTTCCTTTAAGACCCTGGTATGTATGTAATCAGGCCCTGGAGGGCTTGTCTGCCTTCAATTTCAGTAGTTTTCAAGGCACTTTTTCCATATTGATGATGATTGTTCTAAGTTCTTCCCATTCTACAATCTTTGTATTACCTGTTACTACTATTCAAATTTAACTAGTGTTCTCGATCACAAAAACTGAAGCAAAATATTGATTTAATGACTCCATCATTTCTGCGTTCACCATTATCAATCCCCCAGTCTCATCCTCCAAGGCACCAACATTCACTTTAGCTACTTTCTTCCCTTATATATACTTATAGAAGCTTTCACTATCTGTTTTTATATTTTACATTGGTTTTCTTTCACAATTTACCTTTGCCCTTTTAATGACATTTCCATTAACCCTTTGTGCTTTAAAAGTTTCTCAAATCTTTCAGCCAGCCACCAACTTTTGCAATATGGTATGCCTTAGTTTTGTCTTCATATTATTGTTAACTTCCTTGCATAGCCAAAGATGTTTTCTACCCCACCCTCCTTACAATCTTAAACAATCTCCTCAGATTGATATTCTAAAGAGCCTATGTTCACTTTGATTTCTCTCTTCGTTTTTAATCTATTTAAGGAAGCTTTATTGTCAGTTTTTATTTTCCTTGTTAGTTTGTCCTCATAGTTTACTCTCTTTCTCTACTGTCTTTTTAGTCCTCTTTCACTGGATTCTGGAATAAAGAGGATAATAGTTCACATTAACACAACTGGGTTTTACACTTCACTTTCACAACAAAGCAAGACACTATGCTTCTAAAGCAATCTGGAATTGATTCCCTGCCAAAACAAATGACATTTCATCAGAGAAAAGGAGAACTATATAACTGCACTTGACAGCATACTGAACTACAGCAAGTTGAAATGGAACATGTTTTAACAATCATCACAGAATGCTGTTTGGCCAGTCATGTCAGCACCAGCTCTCCACAACAACAACTTACTTTGTATCACTCTCTGCTTTCTCCCATAGATCGGCACATTTCTTCCTTTGCGAGTGTGGGGTTACTACGTGATATACTCCATTCAACATTTTCCAATAACCTTCAGACAAGATGTTTCATACTATAACTTGCAACCTGACAGCAGCATGACAAGGGATCTTGGTGAACAGCAGGACCAACTGTGTGCCTCTTCAACACACAGCATTTTAGGCTTGGCAAAAAAATAGGCCTGCTTTAATTAAGCCACTCCCGATGATATCCAAATTAATACTATGTGATTCAGACATTGCAATTTTCAACCCACCAAGCAATCCAAAAACGTGTAGATGCACTTTGCATTACTATTATTACCATTATTAAACATAACAATCAAAATTCACTTGTCCACCAATCAGCATTCTCTTATACAGTACAAATGTTGGTTTTCCCTTGAATTGGTATTCTTATGAAGTGTCCTAATGAGTGTAAGACAAAAGGTTTCCATAAGAAGCATGGGGCTGGATGAACACAGCAGGTCAAGCAGC
>JAHRHZ010000119.1:605429-640119 GCA_024137785.1 Ginglymostoma cirratum | reverse complement strand
GAAGAAGGGTCTAGGCCCGAAACGTCAAGCTTTCCTGCTCCTATGATGTTGCTTGGCCTGCTGTGTTCAGCCAGCCCCACACCTTGTTATCTCGGATTCTCCAGCATCTGCAGTACCTTTTATCTCTTATCCTTGAAGGTGGCAAGCTAGTTTAATAGGGTAGTTAATAGCATGCAGGATACTTGCCTTTACCAGTCAAGGTATAGATTATAAGAGTAGGGAAGTTATGTTAGAGCTGTAGAACTTCAGTTTTGTCACTGCTGGTGCATTGTGCGCAGTACTGGTCACCACATTATAATAGGAAGGATGTGATTGCTGCAGAGGAAATCCACAAGAGGTTGCCTGGAATGGAGTATTTCAGCTACAGAGAGATATTAGATAAGCTCAGGTTATTTTCTTTGAATCAGAAGATTTTTTTTGTGGGGGGGTCATGACGGAGGTGTATAAGATTACAGATTGTTCTGCTATAATGCGTGTTTCATTAACGCAAATTGGCTGTAACGCAATTGATGAATAGGGGGCCGCTGTCTGGATAACGCAAACTTTCCACTGTACAGCAAAGCGATTTTCTATAGCGCAAGGTCACGCAAGAACGTAACTTTCGTATTATAAGATATAACTTGTATAAGGGGCATGGGCAGTGTAAATAGAAAGCAGCTGTTGCTCCAAGCTGAAGGGTCAAAACAAGGGGACATTCTTTTAGGGTGAAAGGCTGGAGATGAAGTGGGAATTTGAGGAGAAACATTTTCACCCAGAGGGTGGTGGGGTTTTGGAATGCACTACCTAGGAGGATGGTTGAGGCAGGTAATCGCACAGCCTTTAAAAAGTACTTGGATGAACACTTCAAGTGTCACACCACTTGCTATTATGGGAATAGAGTAGGACTAGTATAAGGTAGTAGTGTATTTTTGGCAGCACAGATGCGGTGGGCCAAAGGGACTCTTCTGTACTATATGATTCTATGAGTTGGGTCATAGCCAACTTCCACAAACAATATTACAATAATAACCAGACAATCTGTTTTTTGTGACAATGGCTGAGTGATAGATATTGGTCAATCAGGAGCCTAGGGACATTTGCTCTGCTCCTCTTCAAAACAGTGCTGTGGAATCCTTTACGTCCATCTGAAAGGAGGTATTGGCCTCAGTATAATCACTCATCCAAATGACAGAATTTCCAACAGGGCAGCACTTTCTAGATACTGCACTTGAATGTCTGCCTTGGTTTTTGCACTCAAGTATGGAGTGGAACTTGAACCAGTAACTTAACACATTAACACTGCTACCAAATGAGTCACAGTTTATAAACGTTAAGTAAATACCAAATAAAGGTATTCAAAATAATAAGAATTTTACTATTATTTTATGTTTCTCTTCCTTGACGAAGCATTTGAGAAGTATTCTATTTCATGCAAATGAAAAAGAATGTGATGAGACCATCATAATTCAGAAACTGGAGAACACTTTTCTAAGCAAAACGTTTTCTCCTGTCTATAATACATTCACCCCCTGCAGGATCAATGCAATGGCAGCAGTGTGTACCCATCTACATTATGCACCACGTAACAAACCAAGCCTCCGCTAACAGTACCCTCCAAACTCTCAAACTCTAACAGCTAGAAGTACAAGGGCCACAGATCCACGAGATCACCGCCGCCTGGAAGTCCCCTCCAAGCCACACCACTCTGACTTGGAACTATATAGTCATACCTTCATTGTCACTAGGTTAATACCCGTAGCTCCCTTCCAAACAGCACTGTGGGTGCTCCTACAACCCAAAGACTGCAGTGATTCACCATTGCTTTCTCCATCATTAGTGATGGGCAATTAATGATGGCCTAGCCAACAACAGCCACATTCTAATGAGTGGATAAAAATAAAAGATTGATGTTTTATTAGTACACTTAAAAATGCAGCTATAAATCCTCCACCAACAGCAGCAGCAGTACCAATTACATTAAAATGTAAATTAGTACAATGGATTGTTATCAAAGCACTTTCTATAATTCATTAAATAGGAAACAAAAGAACTGCGGATGCTGGAAATTTGAACCGAAAGCAGAAATAGCTGGAGAATCTGAGCAGGTCTGGTAGCATCTGCAGAAAGAAAATAAAGTCAACATTTCAGGAAGAAGGGTCTTACTGGACCCAAAACATTGACTCTGATTTCTCTCCACAAATGCTGCTAGGCATGCTCAGATTCTCCAGCTATTTCAGTTTATACCCCATAATTCATTCTCATTTTAAATTCTAAGTAAGATATCCACATATCAAAAACATCAAGGGCATTTAAGGCCCTTCAATATATTGTATGCTCAGAATTCCCTTCATTCCATTAGTCCCCCACCTCTAATGTTGAATTAAACGCTAATGTTACAGTCAATGCAGTTAAATTCCACGAGAATTGGTGTGACATGGACTGAATCACTGGCCCAGAGTCAGTGTTGAAACTGTAAAATCCTGAGTTTAATGACAACTGGAAAAGGAAAACCCACAAGGCATTGTCATCTGCACCCTGAGTAAACTTTGACCTGGCACCACTGTAAAAATAAGCTTCTCACAGCTTGTTTGTGTCAGCTATCGTTCAATTATGTACACATTCACCTTCAAAGAAATTAATCAGTTTCCCATTCAAAGAATCAGTCAAAGACAGTTGCGAAACAAAGAGCCAAACCTTCCGGTCTCTGAATTGTTGAACATCATACAGAAGACCAAAGAGGTATGTCAGGACCCTGCAGAAGTCCTAACACGTTGAGCTACAGGGAAACCATCCAGGATGTTTGAAGCCTGCAGGACCCCTCCATAAATGTCTCCAATTTACAGTAGATGACTTTGGATAGATCCAATCCACTCACCCGAATGCTTATCCGGGAAATATTAGACAGAAACCACAAAACTCCTGGGGAGGTGGTGGCATAGTACTAATATCACTGGACAAATAATGCAGAACGCAAAGCTAATGTTCTGATGACATATGTTCAAATTCCACCAGTGAAATTTGAATTCAATAAAAATCTAGAATAAAAAGCTAGCCCAATGACAATCATGTAACCACTGTTGTTGTAAAAACCCATCTCGTTAACACGTGTTCTTTAGAAAAGGAAATCTCTATCCCTACCTGGCCTGGCTCACTTGTAACTCCATCCCACAGTAATGAAGCTGATTCATCACTGCCATCTTGGCAATTAAGTATGGAAAATAAATGCTGGCCTCATCAGTAATACTAGTATTTCATTATTGGCATTAATTAAACCTCCACATCTTGTGAGTTAATTTATAAAAAAATTTCCACAACAAATTCCTGCCTGCCTGCCAAACCTCATGGTTCTACCAAGCGCCAACAGACACTTCCCAGTGTAATAAGTTAGGGCAGCCAGTTCAGAGTCTCTATGAGACTCTCCTCTTGGTCTTGACCACATTCAAGGCAGCTGCAGCAAAACAGAGACAGAAGGGAGAAAAAATTGGAAAGGGGAGAAAAAATTGGAAAGGGGAGAAAAAATTGGAAAGGGGAGAATTCCAGCGAACAGCAGAAACGGCTCATTGCATTCTGTCTCAAAAATTAGCTGTCCACTTTCTGCAAGTTATTGTCAAACAGTACACAAATCAGGAAAGCAAAAGAGGCCATGAAACGACCTTGGCAAGTCAGGTTAAAGAAAATCCCCCAGCATTCTATACATAAGAAGGGGGCACCACTCAAGAGATACAGGAGGGAAGTGTGCTTGGAGGCAGAGGACATGGGCAAGATCCTAAATGAGTACTTTGCGTTGGTATTTACCCAGGAAATGGATATGGAGTATAGTGAGATTAGTGTGGAGCATGCTAATATGCTTGGTGGGTGGGTGGGGGTGCCTTTTGAGATCAAGGAAGAAGTGGTGTTGGGTCTCTTGAAGAGCATTAATGTGGATAAGTCCCCAGGGCCCGATGGTATTTGAGGGGTGGAACAGATGAGATTACCGGGGGCTTTGACCAAAATCTTTGCATCCTCACTAGCCATTGGAGAGGTCCTGGAGGGCTGGTGAATAGCTAATGTTGTTCGTCTACAAGAAAGGAAATAGGGATAATCCAGGAAACTATAGACCAGTGAGTCTCTCATCGGTGGTTGGGAAGCTATTGGAGAGATTTCTTAGGGATAGGGTTTACATGCATTTGAAAAAGCATGGCCGAATTATGGACAGTCAGCACGGCTTTGTGCAGGGGGGGTCATGTGTTATTAACTTGATTGAATTTTTTGAGGAGGTAACAAAGATGATCGATGAGGCTGTTGTCTACATGGATTTTAGTAAGGCTTTCGACAGGTTCCTTATGGCTGGTTCATCGAGAAGATTAAGGATGCATTGGATCCAGGGTGACTTGGCCACTGTGATTGGCTTGGCCATAAAAGGGCAGACGGTAACAGTGGAAAGGTGTTTCTCAGGCTGGAGATCTGTGCCTAGTGGTGTTCTGCAGGGAACCATACTGGGACCTCTGCTGTTTGAGATGTATATAAACAACTTGGGTTAAAATGTAGATGGGTGGGTTAGTAAGTTTGCAAGTAATACAAAGATCGGTGGAGTTGTGGACAGTGTAGAAGATTGTCAAAGGATACAGCAGGACATAGCTCAGTTGCAGATATGAGTGGAGAAATGACAAATGGAGCTTAATCCAGCCAAGTGAGAGGTGCTGCACTTTGGGAGTTCAAATGTTAAGGAAATGAATACAATTAATGGCTGGACCCTGAACAGCACGGATGTACAGAGGGATCTTGGAGTTCAAGTCCATAGCTCCCTGAAAGTGGCCACACAAGTCAACATGGTGGTAAAGAAGGTGTATGGCATGTTTGCCTTTTTTGGTTGGGGAATGGAGTACAAGCTTCAAGATGTCATGTCACAACTTTAAAAGACTCTTAGAGTATTGCGTTCAATTCTGGTCGCCGCATTACAGGAAGGATGTGGAGGCTTTGGAGAGGTTGCAGAAGTAGTATACCGGCATACTACCTGGATTATAGGGTATGAGATACAAGGACAGGCTAAAAAACTCATGTTGTTTTCTCTGGAGCCACGGAAGCTGACAGGAGATTTGATAGAAGTCTATAAAATTATGAGATGCATAGATAGGATTGACGGTCAGAATCTTTTTCCCTAGAGTCGCAATGTCTAATACTGGGGGGCATGCATTTAAGATGAAAGGGGGAAAGTTCAAAGGAGATTTGAAGGGCAAGTTGTTTTTTTTTCACCCCACAGAGTGATAGGAGTCTGGAATGCACTACCAGGGGCGGTGGTGGAGGCAAATATGATTTTTTTTTTGGGGGGGGGGGTTTAAGGGACTTTTAGATAAGCATTTGTTTATGCAAGGAATGCAGGAATATGGACCACGGGCAGGCAGAAGGGATTATTTAATTTGGCATCATGTTTGGCACAACATCGTGGGCCAAAGGGCCTGGACCTGAGCTGTACTGTTCTATGCTTTATGTTCTAAATTGTCAGTTGATGTTTTAATAGGCTTCTATTCAAATTTCGTTCCCCATGGTCACTATATCATATAGGCCCTTCTCTTAGCTGAGGTGTTACCCTGAATTCATGAAACCACTTTGCACTTCATTTTGCCCTTCATCAGTTTTTGCTGTGAATCTCTAGTGCTATCCTATTTGTTTGTTTGACACCAACTGCCGCTCAGGTTCTGAAATCCTGAGATTGCACTTCTCCAACCAATGATACTTCTTGCTCATGGGGTTGTCCAGACATTGGAAACATTTGAGTTCCCATTTGGCACAAGACGCATATTCTATTGGACTGAGGTACCCTGCCATGCTCTATGTATTATACTGACTAAACTTCGCAGAAATGAACTAAGGGCTTATGAAAGGCTTTTGGGGGTGGGCAAAACCCTCGTCAGTGCCCTCTGTTACGTTGACTTTATTTGTAGGTTTTGGATTAGGAATTCTCGTTAAGGAGCAGGGCACCAGCAATTGTTTTGCATTGCATCCATAATTTAACCTGCATAATTTTCAGATGATCCGCAGTACTAAACAGTGAAAAATGTATGTATGTTGCTTCAGTCCATCTAGTTCAAAGTTTGATATGAGAAAGACAGGACTCTGCAAGACATGAAGTAAAAGCAGAAATTATGTTGGCAATGTGAGGAAATTATTCTGCGACGTGAAATTCAGATACATGTGATAGCTGTAGAAGTGTCTGTGGAAAGTGATTGCTTTTTCAGGCTGTTATTTTCCTCTTGTGATTGATTACAAACTGCCAAATACCTAATCTCAATTTTACTGATTGCGGATTATGCTGGACAGGATATTAATCTGAATTTTTGACATTCCATTACTCTTGGTTCTCTAACTCATGGAACATTAGAATGTTATCTATTTCACACAGGTTGCTTGTTACCCACTTGACCTCACATGGTCTATAACAACTCATTTTGCCTGTGGTCCTGTTAAACCTGTATTTCAAAGATTAATCTTTCATGTCAGTAAACTCCTATTAGTTATATTTGAAGTCCAAATGGCCTACGTCAAAAGCATTACCCTCATTTACACACCTGGTTACCTCTTCGAAAAATTCAATCAGGCTGGTCAAACATGACCTCGCCTGAACGAAACCATGCTGGCTGTTCTTGATTAATCCCTGTGAAATATTAAAGGGGTAATATTTGTTCTGCTGACATGTAAGAAATTAGGTGCTAAGCTGTGCCGTGGGCACCTCTGTCTCCCAGACAAAATGTGGTAATCTAATTATACTCTGCTCTCTGTAAATGTTGAGCTAAGGCTAAAAAGATACGGAACTGCCTAGAGCGGTGATTGAGAAATGAGGAACTGTCTAGTTGTACACGTTGTTTTTGGGCGGCTGACCTTTGCTTCTAATGTTAGGTGATTAAGTCATGTACTATCACTGTTGCTAGGCATATGACTATGGGGAAGTAAAAAATTGTATCTTGCATACATGACTGACTGTGATGTAAAATCCTATATAAAGGAAGGACTGTTCCCTTATTGGGGAGCATCGCTTGACACGGCTCCACAAGCCCTGCGAAGATTAAGTGATCCTCCAGAAGCTTATACTTGCTTAAATAAACTGTGGCTGTTCACAGAAGTCGGCGTATTGCATTTGTATCAAGTGTGTAGGAATCTCCTAAAAGGGAACTCCACACCTGCCTCTCCAAATTAAGATTAATTCTGTCCCTCAGAATAGCTTCCAATAGTTTCCCCGCCACTGACATTAGACTTACTGGCCTGTAGTTGCCTGGTTTATCCCTTGCTCACTTTTTGGACTTCCCTTCTCATTGGCTGCCCTCCAGTCCTCTGATCAGAGAGGAACTGAAAGTCTTTGCAAGTACTCTTGCTATTTTCTCCCTTGCCTCAAACTGGGACACATTTCATCTGGCCCTGGAGTTTATCTGTTTTTAAGACTGCCAGACAGACAGGAGGTTATGAGGGGTCTATGTTAATATCTTCCATCATATCATAGACCTTCTCCCAGATTTCTATACCCAAATCGTCCTTCTCACTAGTGAACACCGGCCCAAAGTATTCATTTAGAACCCTGATATATCCTCTAGCTCCACATTTTGGTCCTTAATGGGCCCTACTGTCTCATTATCCTTTTACGCTTTAATGCACCTGTAAAACAATTTTGGATTTAGTTTATTTTACCTGCAGTATCCTTTCAAATACCCACTTAACTCTCCAAATCTCCTTTTTAAGTTTTCCCTTGTACATTCTATACTCCTTCAGGGCTTCTGCTGCTTTGAGCTTTCGACATCTGGCACAAGTTTCCCTTGCTATCTTAACCCAATGCTGTATATCCTTTGATATCCAGAGTTCACAGGATTTGATGGTCCCACTTTTTCCTTTACTGGAACATGTTGGTCCTGTAGTCTCCATATTTCCTTCTGGAATGCATCCTATTGTTCTAGGCAGTTCTACTTGAAAATACATGCTCTGTCAGTTGTGTGCAGTTCTGGTTTCCATGTTATAGGAAGATTGGAGTGGAATGTGCTAGCTATAAAAGGAGAAGCTGGACAAACTTGAACTGTTTTTGCTAGACTGAGGCTGAGGGGACGACCTGACAGATGTATATAAATTTGAGACACGTAGCTAGGATGGATACGATTAGAATTAGAATCCCTACAGTGTGGAAACAGGCCCTTCGGCCCAACAAGTCCACACCGAACCTCAGAGCATCCCACCCAGACACATCCCCCTACAACCCACCTAATCTACACCTCCTTGAACACTACGGGCAATTTAGCATGGCCAATCAACCTAACCTGCACATCTTTGGACTGTGGGAGAAACCGGAGCACCTGGAGGAAACCCACGGAGACACAGGGAGAATGTGCAAACTCCACACAGACAGTCGCCCGAGGCTGGAATTGAACCGGGTCTCTGGTGCTGTGAGGCAGCAGTGCTAACCACTGTGCCAGCGTGCTGCCCTAGTTGGAGACTTTATCCCAATGTTGAAGAGGCACTTTGATAGACACCTGAAGAGGCAGGGAATAGAGGAATACGGACCATATGCAGACAGGTGGGATTAGCTTAGAATAGCACCATGGTCGGCACAGACATGGTGTGCTGAGATGCCTGTTTCGATGCTGTATTGTTCTATTTTCTGCAGAAGAGAATTGGCAACACTTAAAAAGAAAATTCTCCACATCTGTCTTAGCCTCTTATTCTTAAAAGATGGTCTCTAGTTTAAGTCTCCTCCAGAAGAGGAAACGTCCTCTGCATCTCAACCCCATCCAATTTCCTCAAGATACTGTGTTTCATAAGGTCATCTCTCGTCTACCTGCATTCCAATGAGTATAGACCAAACCTGTTCAAGCTTTCTTCATAAGAGAATCCTTCCATCCCAGGAATGAGTCCAGTAAACCTCTCAACTACCTGCCTTTAAAACTTTTTTTTCCAAATAAGGAGACTAAGAGTGTGCACAGTGTTCCAGATGTGGTGGTATCAATGCTCTATACAGATGCAAATTTCCGGCTTTTATATTCCATTTCCCTGGCAATAGACAACATTCCATTTGTCTTCTCAATCATCTCTGGTATCAGCATGCTAGTTTTATGTCGTTCACACACCAGGTCACCTAAATTCCTCTGTACCACCAAATTCTCCAATCTCTTCCCATTCAAATAGCATAGCCCTTTTCTACTCTTCCTGACAAAATGGAGAAATTCACATTTACCCACATTATATTCTATCTACCAAATTGTAGCCATGTCCCCTTGCAGATGCCCTGAATCCTCTTGCTAACTTATTTTCCTACATACCTTGATATCATCAGCAAATGTATCTAACAGTGAGTCGATGATTTGGATGAGGAGACGGAATCTATGGGATATTAATGTTAGGTTGCTTAAAAAAAACTGCCTTATGACAGTCCCTCCATTCCTTAAATCACAGATGCAAACTCAATACATCACAGCAGTTAAAGGTTGCTTGATTTGGTCTGGGAAAATTGCTAAATTTTAGGATGCAAAAACAAATTGGTTGCATTCTAATGCAAAGATTTTGAGGTAACATGATAAAAAAAGGTTTTAAGCAGTAGATGTATTAATTTGGGGAGCAAAATCCACTTTAAAACAAGTGAAAGGCCATCAAGCCACCATTTCCGAAGAACTTGCGTAAACACCAAATAATTAATTTCCTTTTGAGACAAAAACAAAAACAAAAACTAAAACTTTTTAACTTCAAGATTGAAAACCTTATACAACTTCAGCTATATACACAGACCTCTGCAAATTAATCCACTTTCAAAAAAGTTACTAGAAATATTTAGGATTTAGGATTTAGGATTCACTGACTTGACACAACACCACTCTGGCACAAAGCCCATAAATTCACATAAACTCATCATGCTGGCCAACACCACCAGTGGAGCTCAATTAAGCCAATTTTTCAACACCTAATTCACTGGACAATCTCCAAATTCCTGTTCCCTTTGCCTTAGTGACATCACACAGTTGCAAGACCGTGAAATCATCTGAAAATCAGATACAAAGCTAGATCAACTTCTGTTTCTTCTGTCCCCACCTTTCACAGTATTCCTGGAATCAACAGAAACACGACAAAAATATATACAAAAAAAATTTATTATCCAATTGTTGGCATACAATTTTTTATGTTTAAAAGGACAAGAAATCTGTTAATCACCAGAGGGAAAAAAATGCCCATTTCTGGAAATGAATATTTCCTAACCCACCACTACATAAATCTTTGACTCTTGACAGTCTATCTTAACATGGTCAGATGTACATTCATTCATCATAAATAGAATCTGAAAATATTCTAAGACTAGGCTGATTAGCCAAATGCCTGATTAGACAGTTGAAATGTTCTTTTTTTTTTTAAATGTGCCATTCCACTGTGATGGCAATCTGTCTGGAACTTTTTTTAATTCGCTCATGGGACATGGGAGCTGCTGGCTGGACCAGCATTTACAGTCATAGTCATACACACAGAAACATACTCTCCAGTCCAACTTGTCCACACCAATCTAATTTCCCAAACTAAACTAGTTCCATTTGCCTGTGTTTTGCTCGTATCCCTCGAAACCGCTCCTACTCATGTACCTGTCCAAATTTATAGGGGAGGCGATGGCCTACCGGTATTATCGCTGGACTGTTAATCCAGAGACCCAGATAACGTTCTGGGAACCCGGATTCGAATCCCACAATGGCAGATGGTGGAATTTGAATTCAATAAATATCTGGAATTAAGAGTCTAATGATGACCGTGAATCCATTGTTGATTGTTGGAAAAACCCATCTGGTTCACTAATGCCCTTTAAGGAAGGAAACTGCCATCCTTACCTGGGCTGGCCTGCATGTGACTCCATACCCACAGCAATGTGGTTGACTCGGATCTGCAGGATGGGCAATAAATGCTGCCGAGCCAGCAACGCCCTCATCCCATTAAAGAATAAAGGAATTTATTTTAAATGCCGTAACTATACCTGCAACCCTTCTGGCAGTTCATTCCACACACTAACCACACTGTGAAAAAGTTACCCCGAGGTCCTTTTTAAATCTTTCCCCTCTCACCTTTAAAATATGCAACCTAGTTTTGAACTCCCCTACCCTAGGGAAAAGACCTTTGCTATTCACCTTAGGTACACCTCTCATGACTTTATAAACCTCCACAAGGTCACCCTTCAATATGCTACACTCCAGTGGGAAAAAAGGTACCAGCCTATCCAGCCTTTCCTTCTTATTCAAACCCTCCAATCCCAGCAACAATCTTGTAAATATTTCTGAACGTTCACCAATTTAATAATATCCTTCCTATAGCAGGGCAACCAGAATCGTATACAGTACTCCAAAAGTGGCCTCACCAATGTCCTGTACAACCTCAACATGACGTACCAACTCCTATACTCAGTGATCTGAACAATGAAGGTAAGCATGCTAAACACCTTCTTAACAACCCTGTCTACCCTGTGATGCAACTTTCAAAGAATTAAGTACCTGAACCCCTAGGTCTCTCTGTTCAACAGCACTTCCCAGGGCCCCACTCTTAACTGTATAACTCCTGCCACTATATGCATTTTGGTAAGACAATACCCCACATTTATCCAAATTAAATTCCATCTGCCATTCCTCAGGCCATGGGCCCAATGGATCAAGATCTCTTTGTAATCTTCGATAACCTACTTCACTGTCCATTATACTACCAATTTTGTTGTCATCTGCAAACTTACTAACCATACAGCCTAAAATCTTATCCAAATCATTTACATAAAAATGATAAACACAATGGACCCAACACCAATCCCTGCAAAACAACACTGGTCACAGAGACCTCCAGTCCAAACAACAACCCTCTGTCTCTACACCCTACCGTTAAGCCAATTTTGTATCCAATTGGCAAGTTCCACCTGAATCCCATGTGATCTGACCTTATTACACAGAACCTTATCATAGGATTTACTGAAGTCCCTGTATACAATGTCTACTGCTCTGCCCTCATCTTATTGCCTTTCCCAGGTTATCCTTGAGAATCGTTGGTCCATGTGCTGTAGGTAGACGTAAAATGCCACTAGGAAGGCAATTCCAGAATTTTGACTCAGTGGGGGTGAAGAAACTGATATTTCCACATGAGTTCGTGGTGGTATTTCTATCAATCTACTAACTTTTCCTTTGAGATGGAATTTTAGCATGTTGACTAAGGATCTTTGTTGAATTTCTGCAGTGTATATTGTAGATAGTACATACTAGTGCTTCTAAGTAGTTGAGTAACGGAATATTTATGAATACAGCACCATTCAAGTGGGCAGCTTCTTGAGTGCTGTGACTGGTCCAACTTGTACAGGTCCTTTTGCCCCAGAAATGGTCCCATTGTCCCAGATATCTTTCTTTTAAATATTCATTCACAGGATGTGGATTTTGCTAGCTAGGCCAGCGTTTATTGCCTAACCTTACTTGCCCAGAGGGCAGTTAAGATGTGGGTCTGGAATCACATCTCGGCCAGACAAGGTAAGAATAGCAGTTTCCTTCCCTAAAGGACATGCATGAGGGTGATATTCCGGCAATCGACAATGGATTCTCGATCATTATAAAACTCTTAATTCCAGCTTTTTATTGAATTCAAATTCCATTTGCAGTGGCAGGATTCAAATCCAGATCCCCAGAACATTACCTGGGTCCCAGCATTAACAGTCCTGCAATAACAGCACTAGGCTGTCACCTCCTCTAGACTAAAGTACTCCCTCCTGCACCATCTCTCCAGCTACGGATTCATCTGGACTGACCTCCTATTTCTTCCAAACCCATGATCTCAGCTACCTAGGCCGAGGAGTGGCAGAGTTTAATTTAGATAAATGTGAGGTGTTGAATTTCAATAAGGCTAATCGTCACAGGACGTATACACTTAATAGTAGGGGTGGGGAAGTCATTAGAATCCCTGCAGTGTGTAAACAGGCCCTTCGGCCCAACAAGTCCACACTGATCCTTGGAGCATCCCACCCAGACCCATCCCCCTATAACCCACACACCCCTGAACACTATGGGCGATTTAGCATGGCCAATCCACCTAGCCTGCACATCTTTGGACTGTGGGAGGAAACCGGAGCACCCGGAGGAAACCCACGCAGACACGGGGAGAACGTGCAAACTCCGCACAGACAGTCACCTGGGGCTGGAATCGAACCCGGGACCCTGGCGCTGTGAGGCTGCAGTACTAACCACTGAGCCACTGTGCCGCCCCAAGTGTTGCTGAACTAGGGATCTAGGGGTGATATTCCCTATTAATCTCAAATTTGTCTTTTTAGGTGGATAACACAACCAAGGTGCAGAAAGCTCAGAAAGACAGTGCAAAAGGAAACAAGAGCAGCAAAGGCACAGAGAATAATAAGAATGGTTGACAACATTTTTTTTAAAATACCAAAACCTCACTCAGCATATAAACAGTAAAACAAAAAACAGTTGGGCGCTGTGGTAGTGCCCCTGTTTCTGGGCTAGAAGGTCTGGGTTCGAGTCCTACCTGCTCCAGAGATGCCCCATAACATGCCTGGATAGTTCGATTAAAAATATCTATAAATAGTCAAAGGATCAATCAGAAGCAAAAAAGAACGGGATTTACACAGAAGCAGAGGGCATGGCTGAGTTACTAAAAAGTGTCTGCAGAACTTTGAGAAGCCCAGAAACCACAGGCCAGTCCACTTAACTTCAGCAGTGATAAATTTCTCAATGTTGATAATTTATAGAAAAAAAACACTTTCACTTGGACCAGCATGGATTAACCAAGGGAAGCCCGGACAGAATTGTTAAGGAAAAGGAACATTTAACTAGTCTGATTAAGGTTTTTGATGTGGAAACAGAGAGGATTGAGGAGGGTAAAGTACTGTGTATCAAAAGGTATCTGATAAAGCGCTACATAGCGGACTTGGCAGCATGGCTAAAGTCAGTGTAATAAAAGGAACACTGGCAGCATGGTAACAATGTTGATTCGGTAACAGAAAACGAGAGTAATAGCGAATGGTTGTTGTCACAGGTTTTTCCCCTTTGAAGTCACCAGCTGAAGTTTTGGAATTATGAGCAGAGAAGAAGCAATGACTGCTCTGGAGTTTCAACCAAATGAACACCTACATGGCCTCATAAAAGTAAAAACAGAAACACCAATATTCAGAAGCTTCTTTAGTTTGGGGTTAGCCATATTTTTCTTGAACCACAATGTTATTGAGGGATGGTTCCATGAGTGCTTTTGATATACTGGTAAGCTTTTAGTTTGAGCCCATGTGTTGTAGCAGTGTCGTGTGACTTCACTAAATCACAATGGTAGTGCACAATTCAATCTTGGCTTTCAAAAGGAAATTGGATAATTACCTGAAGAGAGAAGATTTGCAGGGGTAAGGGAAAAAGCCAGCGGATTGGGATTTGCTGTGATGATCTCACAATGAGCTGGCATGCACACAACAGGCCAGATGGCCTTTCAGTGCAGTAACAATTCTTTGATTTTGAGTAAGTTTGGAAAGAAGCATTCTGGAAATCACACTGGTGATGTGAAGCTGCAGTATCTGGAGTTGGTACTGGGGTACATCAAACATGACTCCAGTTAGGCATTACTACACATGACTGGATTTAAAGCAGATGCAGGGTTTAGTCGGGTATAGTTGGGTCAAAATTTTTTTTTTAATTTTGATTGTCTTAAAACATACATTATACTTTGGCTGTTTTTTAGTTCACCCATTCAAATGGTTGATGTGTCAGTAACTGCATGTCATATGAAATCTGTGTCATTTAACTTCTTGCCCCACTGGAAATCACAGACTGGATGTCTTGCATCAATGCATCAAACTAAGGGAGGCAAGTGATGGCAGAGGTACTTCTGCTTGTATTTAATAGTTCACCATAACAAGGTTCAGTGACCATCAGATGGGTCTTGGCATGCAAATAGCATATTTAGGAAGGGGAAGAGAACATGCCCAGGGAATTATAAATCAATAAGCTTAACATCCTGGTAGGAAAGAAAATAAAGTTCTAATGAAAAGGATTAAAACCACACAGAGAAAAGGAAAAAAAGAGCAATCAAAGTTAACATGGGTTCCAAAAGGGACGATCATATCAATTTTTTGAGAAGGTAACAGAGACAGCAGACAATGTCATAAATGTTAACTGTAAATGTAAATGTAACCTGTTCTGAGGAAGGGTCACCGGGCCTGAATCATTAACTCCGATTTTTTCTTCACAGATGCTGCCAGACCTGCTGAGCTTTTCCAGCAACTTGTTTTTGTTCATGGATGCAACTTATCAGGCTTTTCAAAAGACTTTAGATAAGGTGCACCTTAACAGGCTAATGGATGAGATTGAAATGGGTACAAATATGGCAGAATAGATGAACTGCTTTCTATCTTGAAGCCAGCTCAGAGTTGGAATAAAGTATAGTTATACAGAGTGATAAAAGGTGTTTCACAAGGATCAGAGCGAGAACCAAATGCTGCTCACAATTTATATTAACAAATTTGTATTTTGAAATCAAAAACACAATTTCCAAATTGACAAATGACACCAAATTAGGGTGGTTAATGTCAATACTGAGAATAACTTGAACAAATTACAAGTGGACATTAATAAACTTGAATAGGCAAATAGTTGACAAAATTTTCAACACAACAGGTAATTTACTACCTTTTGGTAAGAAGAATAAGGAGTTCAATCATGACTTGGATGGTGCCAGTCTACATGGGGGAAGGAAGCAATGGGGTCTTAGAGCAAAACCATAAGACACAGAAGCAGAAGTAAGCTGTTCAATTATCAGGTACTAGTTAATAAATTCCATCAATTATTAAAATTTGCCTACAATGTCATAAAAACACTAGGCTTTAATTCTAGACGGACAGAACTAAAACATAGGATGGTTAGGTTAATCCTGTATTGTTGAACTTTGACAGAAATGGATAGAATAAACATACAGACACTGAAGATGTTGCAGTGAAGATTTAAAAGGATGATACCAACAATCAATCTATATAAATGTTGAGAAACATTTGACAAACTAATCTTTTCTCTCTTTGAAAACAAAAGGCTAAGGGGTGATCACGTGAAAGTCATTAAAGTTGTGAAGTATTTTGTAGATACAGACAGCCTTTTTCTGCTGTAGACCTCTATGAATCTAATGTTTCCCTTTGTGAGGATGACCATAATGAGAGGCCATTATTATATGATAGTTCCCAAAAAATCCAATAGTGAATTCACAAAGTGGCAAGAATGCGGAACTCATTACCACAGGAAGTAGTCAAAGCCAATATTTTGCATGCATTTAAAGAAAAGCTAGGTACATGTTGAAGAATAGAATAGATGGTTAGAATAGTAGATTTAAACAACAGATGGAAAGAATCTCCTGTGGAGCATGAAATGGTGGCCAAATGGCCTGTTTTCATGTATTTTATCCCACGTAATCCTTCAAACTCAACTAGTCCAATGCTCTCCTGCCCATCTTCCAACTGAATCCTAATGCAACATTATTTCCATTCTTCCAATACGACCACACTCACTGATCTACACAAGATCCCATTTTATCAGTGCTTCTATTTTAAAATACTCCTACCCAAACTCCCTCCATTCCCTTGCCCTCCACATGACCATATTCTCTTACAGTCCTACACCTATCCAGAAACTCTGTGTTCTTCCAACGCTGGATTCTTAAGATTCCCACACTTCCCTCCCCTACTGTTAGCAGCTGTACGATCATATGAAGCCCTGCTTGATCTGCTCTCCTTATCCACCTTGCTCTAATCCAAGTCATAGAGATGTACTGCACGGAAACGGACCCTTTGGTCCAACTTGCCCATGCCAACCAGATATCCTAAACTTATTCCTCATGGCAGACTGGTACAAAAGGTGAAGCCACATGGTAGCAGGGGTGAGCTGGCAAGATGGACACAGAACTGGCATAGTCAGAAGAGGTGGTAGCAGTGGAGAATGCTTTTTGAAATGAAGAGTGTTCCACAGGGATCAATGCTGGGACCTCTGCTGTTCATGATCTACATAAATGATTTGTAGGAAAACATAGCTGGTCTAATTAGCAAGCTTGCGGATGACACAAAGATTGGTAGAGTTGCGGATAATGAGGAGGATTGTCAGAGGATACAACAGGATATAAATCAGTTGGAGGCATGGACAGAAAAATGGCAGGTGGAGTTTAATCCAGACTAATGTGAGATGGTGCATTTTGAAAAGCCAAGTACAAGTGGAAATTCTACAGAGAATGGCAGAACCCTTAGGAGTATTGATAATAGACAATAGATGCAGGAGGAGTAGGCCATTCGGCCCTTCGAGCCAGCACCACCATTCATTATGATCATGGCTGATCATCCACAATCAGTATCCTGTTCCTGCCTTATCCCCATAACCCTTGATTCCATTATCTATAAGAGCTCTATCCATCTCTTTCTTGAAAGTATCCACAGACTTGGCCTCCACTGCCTTCTGGGGCACAGCATTCCATATATCCACCACTCTCTGGGTGAAAAAGTTTTTCCTCAACTCTGTTCTAAATGGCCTACCCCTTATTTTTAAACTGTGTCCTCTGGTTCTGGACTCACCCATCAGCGGAAACATGCGCCCTGCCGCCAGTGTGTCCAGATAATATAGAGGAATGTGGCTGTGCAGGTCCACACACCACTGCAGATGGCAGCGCAGGCAGATAAGGTAATAAGAAAGGCCTATAGCATGCTTGCTTTCATTGGAAGTGGCACCGAGTATAAGGATAGACAAATTATGTTGCAGCTTTACAGAACTTTAGTTAGGCCACACCTGGAATACTGCATACAGTTCTGGTCACCACAAAACCAGAAAGATGTGGATGCTTTAGAGAAGGTACAGAACAGGTTGACCAGGATCTTGCCTATTATAGGGGATTTTAGCTACAAAGGAAGGTTGGATAAGCTGGATTTGCTTTCACTGGAACACAGGACATTGAGGGGTAACCTGACGGAAGTTTATAAGATTGTGAATGGTATGGATAGAACGGAAAGGATGAGGTTTTTTCCCCAGGGTGCAGGGATCAACTACTACGGGACACAGGTTCAAGGTGCAAGGTGGGGGAGAAATTTAAAAGAGATGTGCGAGGCAGGTTTTTCACACAAAGGGTGGCCAGTGCCTCGAAAGTGTTGCAGAGGTGGTGGTGGAAGCAGACACAATAGCAGCATTCAAGACACACCTGGGCAAGTACATGAATAGGAAGGCAATACAGGGATCCAGATCCTGTAAGTAAAGACAATTTTAGTTTGGAAGGACAAATGTGGTAGCGCAGGCTTGGAGGGCCAAAGGGCCTGCTCCTGTGCTGTATTGATCTTTGTTTGTTCATATCTAGTCCCATTTGCCAGTATGTGGCCCATCTCCCTCTAAACCCTTCCTATTCATATACCCATCCAGATGCCTTTTAAATGTTGTAATTGTACTAACGTCCAACAGTTCCTCTAGCAGCTCATTCCATATATGCACTATCCTCCGCAAGAATAAGTTGCCCCTTAGGTCCCTTTTAAATCTTTCCCCTCTCAGCTTAAACCTATGCCCTCTAGTTTTGGACTCCTTTACATTTGGGAAAAGATATTGTCTATTGTTGGTAAGAGTTGTTAAGAAAGCGTATGGTGTGTTAGCTTTCATTAATAGAGGGATTGAGTTCAAGAGCCGTGAAGTTATGCTCCAGCTATACAAAACCCTGGTTCGGCCACACCTGGAGTATTGTGTCCAGTTCTGGTCGCCTCATTACAGAAAAGATGTGGAAGCGTTGGAAAAGGTGCAGAGGAGATTTACCAGGATGTTGCCTAGAATGGAGGGAAAGGTCTTACGAGGAAGGTTTGAGAGAGCTAGGGCTTTTCTCTTTAGAACAACATAGGATGAGAGGTGACTTGATAGAGGTGTACAAAATGATCAGAGGTATAGATAGAGTGGGCAGCCAGAGACTTTTTCCTAGGGTGGAAGTAGCTATTACGAGGGGGCATAGTTTTAAAGTGAGTGGAGGTAGATACAGGGGAGACGTCAGAGGTAGGTTCTTTACTCAGAGAGTGGTAGGGGTGTGGAATATATTACCAGTGAGGGTATTGGAGTCAGCCTCATTAGGGGCATTTAAGCAGCTATTAGATAGGCATATGGATGATAATATAAGGTAGGGGTGGAGGTTAGATAGACCTTAGGTTTAGGGTAAAAGTTTGGCACAACATCGTGGTGCTGTACTGTACTGTTCTATGTTCTATGTTCTATTCACCCTATCCACGCCCCTCACGATTTTATAAACTCTACAAGGTCATCCCTCAGCTTCCAGTGCTCCAGGGAAAACAACTCCTGTCTGTTTCGGCATCTCCTTATAGCTCAAACTCTCCAACCCTGGCCAAATTCTTGTAAATCTTTTCTGTACCCTTTCAAGTTTAACAAGATTTTTCTTATAGCAGGGAAACCAGAACCGAACGCAGTATTCTAAAAGTGGCCTAACCAAAGTTCTGTACAGCCACAACATGACCTCCCATTTCCTGTACTCAATGCCTAAACTAATAAAGGCATATGTACCAAATGCCTTCTTCACTACCCTGTCTACCTGCAACTCCACTTTCAAGGAACAATGAACCTGCACCCCAAGGTCTCTGTTCAGCAAAACTCCCCAGGTCCTTACCCGGAATTGTATAAGCCGTACCCTGATTTGCCTTACCAAACTGCAGCACCTCACAGTTATCTAAATTAAACTCCATTTGCTACTCCTCAGCCCATTGGCCCAATTGATTAAGATTTCTCTGTAATCTTTGATAACCTCCTTCAGAGTCCACTATTTTGGGGTCATCAGTAAACTTACTAACTATAACTCTTATATTCACATCCAAATCATCTAAATAAATGAAAAAAAAATCAGTACTTTTTAAATCTCTAATCCTGACAGCTACAAATGTCTACAATTTGATGAGGGTCTCATGTTGCTCCATATTGTCTTTACAACATTGTCAGCCAAGATACCTAACAGACAACTCATTGGTTTTCAACAGACTTACGTGAAAAGAACACAAAATACTCAACAATCCCGCTGGCTGTTTTCAGAAAAGATATGCACTGAATCACACTGATCCAATACTGCAGCAGCTTTCTCTGTCCTTAGCTTTCTAGAGATTGATTGTTAACAGAGTTGGTAAGGGTCAGCAATAGTTATAAAATGCAACTGACAATAAAAAATTACTATAGATGTTATATACATGGGTGCAAACATCTGACTCGTAAATCTTTCAACATAAAATGTTCTTTGAAATCAAAGCAGCTGCATTAAAAAAAACCCTTCTTGCAACTGCTTTTTCTTAAAATAGAGAACACCGAATGACTTCTTTTTCTTGGTAGCAGAATTGCCAAACAAAGGAACAATTAAAATTGTTTGCCTAAATACAATGCTATTTTATCAGCATATAGCTGATCAGAAGTAAAGTCTATAGACTTATCAGAGTTGCATAGCAACAATAAACTACAGCACCCCACTGATCATCCAGAGTCAGAGGAACATCCCCTTGAGGTAATGGTCTTGCGGTATTATCACTAGACTGTTAATCCAGAGGACCCAGAATGTTCTGGGTACCCAGGTTCAAATCCCACCACCATGGCAGATGGTGGAATTTGAATTCAATAAATATCTGGAGTTAATCTAATGATTACCATGACTCCATTGTCAATAGTTGGGAAAACTGGTTCACTAAGGAAGAAAACGGAAAATGAATAACTGGCGGCACGGTGACTCAGTGGTTAGCACTGCTGCCTCACAGGGCCAGGAACCCGGGTTCGAGTCCACCCTCAGGCGACTGTCTGTGTGGAATTTGCACATTCTCCCCATGTCTGCGTGGACTTCCTCCGGGCGCTCCGGTTTCCTCCCACAGTCCAAAGATGTTCAGGCTGGGTGGATTGGCCATGCTAAATTGCCCATAGTGTTCAGGGACGTGTAGATTAGATGGGTTGTTGGGGGGGTGGGTCTGGGTTGGATGCTCTAAGGGTTGATGTGGACTTGTTGGGCCAAAGGGCCTGTTTCCACACTGTAGGAATTCTATGAAAACTGCCGTCATTACCTGGTCTGGCCTATATGTGACTCTAAACCCACAGCAATGTGGTTGACTCTGAACTGCCCTCTGGGCAATTCGGGTTGGACAATAAATGCTGCCTAGCCAGCGATGTCCTCATCCCGTAAATGAATAAAAAAAAATTTGAACTGTTCCATTCAATACCTAGTCTGAATTAGCAGAGAGGCACTTCCATGCTTATTAAAAATAATCAGAAAGAAAAGCCACGTTTGCATGGTACCTCAAATTCACTGTAGGCAATGATAGAAAGCAGCTGCCTCTGAACACAAAAGGTATTACAAGTATTTCAAGCATGTGCTAGATTATCTTCCAGGTTTCAAGGTACCAATTCCCCTGTGCCAAGGAGATTGCTTCAGTAACACCCTGGTAAGGGGGCAGGGGGCATTAAACTAAGATGTAGAAGCAGAAATAGTCCATTTGGTCCATCTGTTTGCTCTGCCATTCAATGAAATCATAGCAGATCTGATTTCCAAGTTCTTGTCTTTTCCCTATAACTATCAATTTCCTGACTGATTAAAACGTTGCCTATCGCAGCCTTGAATATACTTAATGACCCAACCTTAACAGCCTTCTGTGTTAAAGAATTCAACAGATTATTACCCTCATTCTCTGTCCTACCTGGAGAATCCTTATTCTAATATTATGCACTCTAGTCCTAGATACTCTCACAGGAGGAAACAACCTCTCCACACCATGGGCAGCATGGTGGCTCAATGGTTAGCACTATTGCCTCACAGCGCTAGGCACCCAGGTTCAATTCCATCCTCAGGCAACTGTCTGTGCGAAGTTTGCATGTTCTCCCCATAACTGCGTGGGTTTCTGCCAGGTGCTCTGGTTTCTTCCCATGGTCCAAATATATGCAGGTTAGGTGGATTGGCCATGCTAAATTGCCCATAGTGTTCAGGGATGTGTAGGTCAGGTTCAATGGCCACAAGAAATGCAGGGATACGGGGAAGGGGTAAGGTGATGGATCTGGGTGGGATGCTCTTTGGGGAGGCGGTGTGGATTTGTTGGGTATGGCCTGTTTCCACACTCTAGGGAATCTACGATACCTATGCTGCCAAATCCCCTACGAATCTTACATACTTCAACAAGATTACCTCTCATTCTTCTAACCTCCAGTAAGTACATTCTCTGCTCAATTACTCCTCATAACAATGTCTCCATACCCAGGATCAACCTAGTGATACTCCTATGGACATTCTCCAATGCCAGTACGCTTTTCCTTTGATGAGGGAACTAAAACTGTTCACAGCATTCCAGCAGTGGCCTGACAAGTGCCTTCTGTAGTTTTAGCAGACTTCCCCATTTTTATGCTCTATTCCCTTTGAAATAAAGGCCAATATTTCATATTACCAGCTGAACTTGGATGATGGCTTTTTGTGATTTATGCACAAAGACTCCCAAATCTCTGACTGCCAAAAGCTGCAGCACATTCTCCATTTAAGTATTCAGTTCTCCTACCCTTCCTGCCAAAGTGCACAATCTCACATTTTCCACATAATATTCTACCTGCCACTCACTCACTTAACCTTTTCATGTCTCACTGCACACTGTCATCCTCAACTCGCCTACCTATTTTGCAGTCATCTACAAATTTGCCCCAGCACTGATCCTGTGGCACTGTACTAGTCTACATGACTCTTCGTCAGAGCTGAAGTGATGTGTTAAGGGAATAGCATTTACACTATAGTTTTTTTTTGGTGGGGGGAGGGGTGGAGCGTAGAGTGCTGGTGGAGAACAGATGTTGATCGTTGCAATCACTTAATTTGAACTTGAAAATGGCAGAACAATGGTGTATCTGCCTGCCAGACTGGACATGATAGGCAGTCCCACTGGAATGGGGAGAGGAGAGAGAGGATATGATAACAGAGAACGTAACAAGCTAAAAGGAAAGGAAGAAATGGGAGTTGGTTCACAATTTGAAGGCATTGAACTCAATATTAAGTCCAGAAGGCTGTAAAGTGCCTAGTCTGAAGATGCCTCGTTGTTCCTCCAGTTTGCACTGCGATTCTTGAACACTATGGGCAATTTAGCATAGCCAATCCACCTACCATGCACATCTTTGGACTGTGGCAGAAAACCAGAGCACCCGGAGGAAGCCCACACAGACAGTGTGCAAACTCCGCACAGAGGTTGGAATTGAACCAGGGTCCCTGGCACTCTGAGGCAGCAGTGCTAACCACTGAGCCACCGTGCCACCCTTTCAGTTCAGGCCCAAATGGACCTAAAAGTGAAGTTTTTTCCACACCACCCCCTCCCCAAACAGGCCTAAACAATCCAAACAGACCCATAACAGCAAGTGTATCCTGAAATATCCTTTATCTGGAAAACAGTTGGCCCCAACGTTTTTCAGGTGAAGGATCCTCACTTGTATCATTACTAGTGTATCTACTAGCTCTATTTCTACTTCTTTTAATACCTTAAGATGCATCCCATCAGGACTAGGGGATGTATCAGTCCCAGTAGTTTCTTTCGTATTTATTCTCAAGTGATAATTTTTGCATTTATTTCCTTTCCCCTTTCTCTCCCCCTTGATTATTTTTGGACTGAAATTAGTGTCTTCTACCATGAAGAGTGATGCAAAGTTTTTTTTTAAACTTTTCTGGCATTTCCTGGTTCCACATTATTTCCTCCATTTCATTCACCGAGGTCAATGTTCACTTTGGTTTCTCACTTTCTATACACTTAAAGAAGCTGTTGCAAATTTACCCTCAAAGCTTATCTTCTCTCTTTTTCTGGTCATCTTTTGTTGTTTTAAAAACTCTCTTAATCCTCTGGTTTCCATTTAATTAACTTTCCTGGTTGACCATTGTTGGCTTATCCATTCCTAGAATCCTCTTCCTCACTGGGATATATTTTGTTGTGAGTCATGAATTTTTTTTTAAATGTCTGCCATTGTTCATCAACTGCCTTCGTTGCTAAACACCTTTCCCAGTCTAAGATAACAAGGTGTAGAGCTGGATGAACACAGCAGGCTAAGCAGCACCAGAGGAGCAGGAAAACCGACGTTTCCGGCCAAGACCCTTCTTTAGAAAAAAATGGTTTTCTTCTGAAGAATGGTCTTGGCCCAAAATGTCGGCTTTCCTGCTCCTCTGGTGCTGCTTGGCCTGCTGTGTTCATCCAGCTCTACACCTTGTTATCTCAGATTCTCCAGCATCTGCAGATATTACTATCTCTGAAACAACCTTTCCCAGTCTAACCCACTTAGGTCTGCACTCATTCCTATGTAATACCTTTATTTAAGGTTGGCACAGTTGTTTCTGACCCACATTACTCCCTCTCAAACCGAACAGTCACTGTTTTCTAGGGAATATTTTGCCCTAAGATCGTTTAATGACCCTGTCTTACTGCACATCATCAGATCAAAAATTGTCTGATCCCTAATTGAATGCATAATATATTGTTCAAGGAAATTGTCCTGAATACTCTAGGAATTCTTCCACATGGCTACCTCTACCTGACTTTCCCAACCTACACGAAGATTAAAGTTACCCATGATCAACATGTGCTTTACTTGTAACATGCCCTCGTTATCTTTTGATTTATTCAGTCTTACTTCATAACTAGTTAGGGGGATTAAAGACTAACCCTACCGGCATCTTCTGTTATTTCTGATCTTCACTCATATGGATTTTACATCTTCCAATCGAAGAACTTGGTATCATACTTATTTCATTCCACACCAACAAAGCTATTCCACCTTCCTTCCCTTCCTGCCTATCCTTTCAAAAAGTGCCATAACCCCTCAGTATTTAGTTCCCAGCTTTGATCTTCTTGTAATCATATCGCCAGAAGATCACACCCATTAACCAGTTATTATGTTCTAAATACTACTATAGAATAGAATCCCTACAGTGCAGTAACAGGCCATTCAGCCCGACAAGTCCACACAGACCCTCCGAACAGCATTCTACCCAGACCCATCCCTCTACCCTACCCCAGTAATCTTGCATTTCCCATGTCTAATGCACCTACCCTACACAACTGTGAACACTATGGGCAATTTAGTAAGGCCAACCCACCGAACTTGCACTGTGGGAGGAAACCAGAGCACCCAGAAGGCCAAGCAGATACGGGGAGAACGTGCAAACTCCATGCACAGTCATCTGATGGTGGAGTTGAACCCAGGTGCCTGGCACTGTGAGGCAGCCATGTTAACCACTGGGCCACTGTGCCGTCCTAAACATATTCAAGTAAAGAGCCATTAATTTTGCCTTTTTACCATTTCTTCACCCTTTGACTCCATTCACTGCAGTTTTTCTAAGTTTGTACATTCTTCCCTTCCACACTGGGTATTGTTATCCAAATCACTGCTTTGTAATGATGCCATTTCCTTTTACTTTATAATCTGACATTTCCCCACTGTCAAACCCTCCCATCTGCCCACCTCTAATTAGTTTAAAGCCCTCTCTACTAGTCCCAGCACAGTTAAAGTGAAGCCCATCTGACTAGAACCAAACCCTTCTACACCAATACTGGTTCTAATGTCCATGAACTGAATCACATTCCACCCACACCAAATTTTAAGCCACACTTAAGTCACTCTTTGACTTTATTTGTCCTATGCCAGTCTGCCTGCGGTAATCCAGAGATTACTACCTGGAAATTTTGCTTTTCAATTTAAACATTCAATTTAACCGTTAAAAGCTTTTCAGCAGAATTTCCTTTCTAGTAATGTCAACGTAACTTGTACCAACATCAACAACAACAACTGGATCCCTCCTCTTCCACTAAGTTCTTCTCTGGTCCTGAGAAATATCCTTAACCCTGGCAACACAGCCTTGGGGATTCCCACTCTCAGATACAGAGATCAGTATCTATCCCCCTAATTATACTGTCCCTTACCATTACTAAATTCCTATTTTCTCCCCCAAATTGAATGGCTCCTTCCAGCATGGTGTCATGGTCAGTTTGCTTATTCTCCCTGCAGTCCCCACTCTCACCCACAACTCAACGAACTTTGTAATAATTGGACAACTGCAGGGGCAAAGGCTCCTCAAATGCAACCCTCTGGATTCTTGTACCTGCCTCATCTGCAGTCACACCTTCCTATCCCTGATCACAGGCCAAATTTGAATTACCCAGTCTGAAGAGTCTCAACACCCCCTGGAGCAAAGAGTCCAGGCAGTGCCCTTCCCCAATGTACTGTGGTGTCTGAAACTTGGACTCTGGCTCCTCAACTTGAATCTGAAGTTCTTCGAACTGCAAACACTTCAGATTTGTTCACTCCAGATCACCTTGGAATCCAGAGCAACATGCTACCCATCCTATCACTATCAAGTTGATTTAATTTTTAATTGAAGCACCCTAGATTCCCTGCTGTTTACAGTTTATTATAGTGATTTAATAAAACAATCACCAGTATCAACCTTACATGAAAATCAGCTTTTTATCAAAAAAAAACACCACTGGAGACCTAAACATAAGCTGAAGACCTTACTTTTACTTTAATAATCAAAAATATTCATCAATCCTACTCAACAGCACTTTTGCCTTGCATTTGTATCACACTGCAGTTCATGATGCCAGCCCACTGCTGCTGGTCTCGTGTACGTAGGCCTCTTGATCAATATCTTTCATTCTCTCCCATTCACTCTCATTCTGGAGTGTTTACAGCTTATAGTAAACGTTAGTCAAATCCTGGTCAACTTTGCACTGAATTTCCACTTGAACCAAATTTCTAATTCACTCACTCAGCAAAAGTTTCCTTCACATGGGTCCTTATTGACCATGTTGTGCAAAACATCCCTTTCTTATATGGATCTGTTCCACAATGAATTTATCATTGTGCTCAATGCATACCGAAGTGCCCTGCATGTCCTCATAGTTCTTTCTTCCATCTTTGTCCTAGTTCTGCTTCTCATTCATTTTTTTTAAATGTGTTATCAACAAATTGTACAGTTGTGATAAAAACCAAAAGAACTGTGATGCTGTAAATCAGGAACTGTGTTCTGAGGAAGGGTCACTGGACTCGAAACGTTAACTCTGTTTTCTCCTTCACAGATGCTGCCAGACCTGCTGAGCTTTTCCAGCAACTTTGTTTTCGAACAGTTGTGGTTTTGTATTTAACCATTACTGCTCATCATATTATCAGAAGTAATACATGTGGCAAACATAGTGGCGATAACAGGTCAAGTCAACATCATTCAACTGGCCAGAAGTGCATTCTCTGAATAACTCCATCCTGAAGTTCTGCCCACTGTATGCTTCCAAGCAAGCAAGTCCAAGACCAATGAGCCCCTGAAACTCCCTTTCTCAGGGATTTGCTTATTGAGCTAACAGTCAAACATTTTGTGGTTTCCTTTGTTCTGAGTCTCCCAGCAATTACTCACAGATTCATATTATATTACAGGAGATGAACATTTTGGTCGGTCATGTCCGTGTGATGTTTGCGCAAGAAATGTTCACATGCATTCAAATGAAAGCAACAGAATTGTGGATTCTGGAGATCAGAAATAAAAACAAAAGTGCTAGGGAAACTCAGAAATAGGTCTAGTATAATCTGCAGGGAAAGTAACAGTTAATGTTTCAAGTTTAATTATTTTTTTTCGGAACTTACACACACCCACAGCCTTCTCCTGCACCAATTTCCTCTGCCTTTTGTCTGTAACCTTGGAAATTCTCTCTTCAGATAATTATCCCATTCCTTTTAAGGTTTTGATTGAACCTGTCTCACCACACTCCAGGCAGTGCATTCCAGGTCCCAAACACATCTCATACAAATGTTTTTCATGCCACTGTTGTTTCCTTTGCAAGTAACCTTTAACTACTGTTTGCTGGTTCCTTACGCCATTGGGAATAGTTTCTCCACATCTAATCTTCCGGACCACCTCATCATTTTGAATGTCTCTTTCGAATTTCCTCTTTAAGTTTCCCTTCCACCAAGAGCACAGTCCCAGTTTCTGTAATGTATCCAAGCAACTGAACTTCTTAGAATGTTTGCTGTACCCATTCCAATGCCATCACATCTTTTCAGAAATATGGTCTCTATATTACTCCAGCTAAGACAAGACCAGTGTTTAAATCAGATTTATCATATTCCTTGCTCAGTGCCTCTTATTTATAGAGATATTAAATTCAGATATTAAAAAGTCACACCCATTCTAATAAAACCGTAAAGTACTTCTCACCAACATCCAAGATCAAAATGAAAGTAATCATTCCTGTTTTATTCTTAACACAACTTCTTTGTGGCAGTTCAACATAATCGAGTGGTTTGATAAGCCATTTTAGGAGCCACTTAAGAACAATTATTCTGGATCAGGAGTCACATATTGGGCCAAATTGGATAAGGAGATATTTCCTTTCCTAAAAAGGGCATTCATTCCTAGACAACCACATGTGCAGGAAATGCTAGTTGCTGCAGAAACTTAAACTTGTGGTTTCAGAGCTCAAGCATCAGCTGCAGTGTATTCACAAGGCTGAGAGCTATGCGAACAGCATCTTCAGAGAGGTGGTTACACCAGAGCTGAAGGGTCTGGAGGCAGAAAGGGAAGAGGTCATTGGTAAGCAGTCCAAGGGAAATAGGCAAGTGAGGGAGAAGTCCCCAAATTGTTTTTTTTTTGAAAACTGATGAGGGTGCTGAAATGTAGCACGGTCAGAGCTACATTCATGGAACAACAAGGAGCTCAGCTGTACAGGAGAGAAAGAAGAAAAAATGAAGTGCAATATTAATAGGGGATTTGTTTGTTAGAGGAGCAGACAGGCATTTCTGTGGCTGTAAATATGACTACAGGATGGTCCATGGCCTGTTTGGTGCAGGATCAAGGATGTCACAGTGGCTGCAGGCCATTTTTCTGGGGGAAAGAGTGATCAAAGAGAGGTTATAGCTTATGTTGGTACCAGTGACTTAGCTAGGAAGGAAAATGTAGTCCTGTCATCAGAATTTAGGAAACTGGGTAGAAAATTAGCAAGTATGACCTCAAATGTCATCAACTCCAGATTACTCTCTCAATCACATGTAGAAATAAAAGGACAAGGCAGATGAACACGTAGCTGGAAACATGGTGCAGCAGGGAGATTCTTGGGACAGGCTCTAAGGGAGAAGGTATCTGTAAGAAGCCAGACACATTGCACCTATCATGACATTTTGTTCGTGCTGTTGGGAAGGCTTTAGAATAATTAGGCAGGTGTGTAGGAACCAAGCACATAAAAAAAAACCAGTATTCGCAAAATAGTTGGAGCACTGAAGCAGCACAGTGGGCTAACAGGTGAATTTGAAGGGAGAAAAAAAAGGAGTTTAAAATCAGGGTAACTGTGCACATATGTGAATACTTCAGTGCAGTAAATAAGATTGGGAAGCATAAATTGCCGTGTGGAAATATGATGTTGCAGTAATAACAGACCTGGCACAAGGAAAAGCAGGTCTGGACGGTACCTATCCCTACATAAAAGACATTCAGAAAAGAACATAGAACAGTACGGGCCCTTCGGCCCATGATGTTGTGCTGAACTTTTACCCTAATCCTAAGGTCTATCTAACCTCCAACCCTTATACTGAAGGCTGAAGAGGAACAAGGGGAGGAGGGGTGGCAGTACGGTTAAGGACAGCATTGCAGTGCTGGAGAAAAAGAATATACCAGAATGTGTAAAGAAACAATCCGTTTGGCTAGATCTAAAGAACAAAAAGGGTGCAGTTACACTGATCGGTATAGCATTTAGACCACCAACTAGGGAGAAGGATGCAAAGGAAAAAGTCTGCAGAAAAATTAGAGAGAGATCACAACACAACAGAATACTTCTAAAGGCGGACTTTAATTACCCAAATTCTGGTGGCGTAAGCGGCAAGTATGCCTAGATTGTGTTCAGGAGAGTTTCCAACAGTAGTACATCTTCAGTCCAACAAGGAAGGATACACTGTTAAGTCTAGTTCTTGGAAATTAGGTGTGCCAAGTAAATTAAGTAGGAAAACAATTAGGAGATAGTGATTGTGCAGTTTAGGAGTTTAGTGGAGATTGACATTAGTCAATTCAGAATTAGAAAAAACAATTGACAGAGAACAGACTTCAATGGACAAGAATGGAGCTGGGCTGGGTAGACTGGAACAAAAGGTTGGCAGGAAAATACAGTAACGAAGCAATGTCCTACATTTAAAAAAGAGATGGTTTGGGTGCAGTCAAGGTTTATTCCCTCAAAAGGAAACGGTAGCACAAACAAATCCAGAGCTCCATGGACAATAGTGGAGATAGAAAATAAGATAAATAAAAAGTGTGCTTATGACAGCTTTCAGGTAGCAAACAGAATGGAGAACCAATAGGAATACAGAAAGTTCAGAGAGGAAGTGAAAATGAATATTAAGAGTTTCAAAGCAGGATCATAAGAAAATAGTGGCATAAGGAGAATCCCAAAGATTTCTATAGGCATATAACACACAAAAGAGTGGTGAAGGGTGAAGTGCAGATTGGGGAACAAAAAGATATAAAAATGGAGGTACGGGGGCAAGGCTGTGATATTAAATGAGCACTTTGCATCTGTCTTTACCAAGGAGATAAATCCTACTCAGGCCATGTGACTAAGAAGGAAACTCTGCCAGTAGAAGGGTTCAAAACTGATGAGGAAGAAGTGTTGGGTAGAGTGGTGATAACTGTTGATAAGGCATCAGGACTGGATGAGCTGCATCCAAAGATACTGAAGAAAGTAAGAGTGGAAATTTCAGGAGCACCGACATTAATCCTTCTGTCTTCCCTGGACTCCACAGGATGTGCCAGAAGACTGGAGAGTGGTGAATATCAAGCCCTTGTTCAAAAAGGTTTTAAGGGTAAGGCCAGTACTTACAGAGCAGTCATTTTAACTTCAGTTGGTAGGAAAGCTTCTGAAAAATAGTTATTCAGAATAGAATTAGTAGACACATGCAAAAAGAAAAAACTGATCAGGGATAAAGGGGATTCTAAAGGGGAAAATCACATTTAACTAACAGTTGTTTTTGAAGAGTTAACAGAAAGGATCAGTAAAGGTCATGTTGTTGATGTCGTATACTGGATTTTCAGAAAGCATTCAATACACAGACTCACACTATGAACCTGAGAGAAAAGTTATAGTACGTGGAATAAAAAGGAACAGTCACAACATGAATACAAAATTGGCTGAAAGTAGGGAAAAAAAAAGTAGTCGTCAATTATTCAAGGAGGGTGGGCTCAAGTGGGATGCTTTTCTAGGTGTTGTGCCTAAATGGTCTCTAGCTGCACCGTAGGGATTCTACAAATTGTAAACTGTGACGAGGACAACGTAGAAGTTCAAAAGGACAGAAAAACAGTTACAGTGAACAGATAGGTGGCAGGTGAAGTTCAATGCCGAGAAACGGGAGGTGATGCATTGTGGTAGGAAGAACATGAACAGATAATAAAATATGGGGTACAAATTCTGAAGGAAATTCAGGAGCAGAGGGAGTGGGTATATATGTGCACAGAGGACAGGTAGAACGAGCAGTTGATAAAGCAGACAGTATCTTCTGCTTTATTAACAGTGCTAAAGAACAAGGAAGCAATACTGAACTTGTATGAGCACTCAGCTCAGTGAGCACCACATAAGAGGAAGCATATAAATGCAAAAGAGATTTACAAGAATGATTCCAAGAATGAAATGCTTCAGTTACAAAGCTAGATTAGAGAGTTTGGGATTGCTGTCCTTGGAGAGGAGATTTGATAGCCTCCTCATGATTTTAGAAGCTTCTACAATGGAATAGATAAGAAGAAATATCCACCTCTCATAAAATGATCAACAATGAAAGGGGTAGTAGGAACTGCAGATGCTGGAGAATCTGAGATAACAAGGCATAGAGCTGGATGAGCACAGCAGGCCAAGCAGCATCAGAGGAGCAGGAAAGCTGACGTTTCGGGCCTAGACCCTTCTCCAGAAAGAATGAAGAAGGGTCTAGGCTCAAAACATCAGCTTTCCTGTTCGGCCTGCTGTGTTCATCCAGCTCCACACCTTGTTATCTAACAATGAAACGGCACAGATTTAAGATGATTTGCAAAAGAAACAAATATGATGTAACAAAAACACCTTCACACATTAAGTGGTTCAGATCTGGAGTACACTGCCTGAAACTATGGTGGAAGGAGGTTAAATTGAAGCAAGGGGACAATAGATGATTACTTAAATAGAAGCATGGTGCAAAGGTATGGGGAAAAGGTAGGAGAATGGCACTTGGTTGAATGCTCATTTGGAGATCTAGTGTAGACACAACCTGGCGAATGGCTCTTCCTATGCTGTAGCATTTCTATGAAGTGGGTTTCTGTCATGGTAACCATAATCTAGACTATAAAGTTACTTTAATTTTGTTAGTTTATATTTAATACTGAATTTAAATTCAAAAACTATTTGAACTGACAATTTTTGCCTAATACTTAGGCCTCTCAATTGTCAGTTCAGAAACATAGCATTAAAAGAACAGGCTACCTCAAGAATTTACTCTCATGATCTAATTGCCATTACAGAAACAGCTGCCAAAAGACCAAGACTGGGAACTGAATACCCAAGGATATTCAATATTTAGGAAGGACAAGCAAAAAGGAAAAGGAGGCACACTGATAGCAAGGGGTGGGTTCAGTAAGGGAAGATCTCAAATAGGAAGAAAAGAATGTGCAATCTGTTTGAGGAGAGGCAAAAAACATTGCTAGGATTTGTTTATAGGCCAGCAAAAAGTATTGGTGATGTTCAGCATGATATTATACAGGAGATTAGAAAATCATACAGAAGAGCTAATACACTAATCATTGGTGACTTAAATCCGCACATAGACTGGGTAGGGCTAAAAATCACTTATGGTATCGCTCGTCATCCAGGATTCCAATCTTGCCACCGTTATCTTTCATCCTTACAGGAACATGCTGGTCCTGAACTCTGACCAACTGACTTTTAAAAGATTTTCACGTTAGATGTGGATTTACCCTCAAGCAGCCGTCCTCAATCTAATTTCTCTAGTTCCTGCCTAATACTGTTGTAATTAGGAACAAAAACAAAAGTTGCTAGAAAAGCTCAGCAGGTCTAGCAGTATCTGTGAAGAAAAATCAGAGTTAATGTTTCAAGTCTGGTGACCCTTCCTCAGTTCTTTTGGTTTTTACTGTTGTATTTAGCTTACCCCAGTTTAGCACTTTCACCCAATGACAAGTCTTATCCATAACTCTAAGAACGAAAGAACTGCGAATGCTGTAAATCAGGAACAAAAACAAAGTTGCTGGAAAAGCTCAGCAGGTCTGGCAGCATCTGTGAAGGAAAAAACAGAGTTAACGTTTCTTGTCTGGTGACCATTCCTCAGAACTCTAAGTTTCAAGATAGTTATGACCACTGTTGCCTCCCCTGCATGAAACTTCAATCAGCTGACCAGGCTTATCTTCCAGTGCAAGGTCAGCACAACCCCTTTCCTGGTGGGACTATCTACTTATTGCTTCAAGGAATCCTCTAAGATGCACCTAACAAATTCATGGTTGAGCATAAAATAAATTTTAGGTGGTTAGGTGGATTGGCCATGATATAGGTAAAAAACGAGATGAGGTCCTGAAAGCAGAATTCAGGGAGCTAGGAGAGAAGTTAAAGAGGAGGACCTCAAAGGTAGTGATCTCAGGGTTGCTACCAGTGCCGCGTGCTAGCCAGGGTAGAAATGAAAAAATAGGCAGGATGAACACGTGGCTTGAGGGATGGTGTAGGAGGGAGGGGTTCAGATTTGTGGGACACTGGGACCGGTTCTGGGGAAGGTGGGGCTATTACAAATTGGATGGTCTACACCTGAACCAGATTGGAACTAGTGTCCTAGGGGGAGTTTTTGCTAGGGCTGTTGGGGAGGGCTTAAACTAATGTGGCAGGGGTCTGGGAACCAGAGGAGAAGACTAGTAGACAGTGAGGTGGAAACGAGAGACTGTAAGGATCATGAAGTTAGCATTACCAAGGGGAAGAGTAGGCAGAGAGCAGATGAACGCAAAGGAACTGGTGGTCTGAAGTGCATAGACGTTAATGCAAGGAGTATAGTGGGTAAGGCAGACGAACTTAGGTCTTGGATTAGTGCCTGGGAGTATGACGTTATTGCGATCACAGAGACTTGGTTGAAGGAAGGGGATGATTGGCAACTAAATGTCCCAGGACATAGATGCTTCAGACAGGACAGGGAGGGAAGTAAAAGGAGGGGGGAGGAGTTGCATTGCTGGTCAGGGATGATATCACGGCTGTGCTAAAGGAGGGCCTGAGCAGTGAGGCATTATGGGTAGAGCTGAGAAATAAGAAGGGTGCAGTTACATTGTTGGCGCTGTACTACAGGCCTCCCAACAGTGAGCGTGAGGTAGAAGAACAAATAGGTCGACAGGTTATGGAAAGATGTAGAGGTAACAGGATGGTGGTGATGGGAGATTTTAATATTCCCAACATTGACTGGGATACACTTAGTATCAGAGGTCTGGATGGGGCGGAATTTGTAAGGAGCATCCAGGAGGGCTTTCTAGAGCAGTATGTCAATAGTCCAACTAGGGAAGGGGCCATATTGGACCTAGTGTTGGGGAATGAGCCAGGCCAGGTGGTAGAAGTTGCAGTGGGGGATTTCTTTGGGAATAGTGACCACAATTCTGTAAGTTTTAGAATACTCGTAGACAAAGATGAGAGTGGTCCGAAGGGAAGAATACTAAACTGGGAATTTAGAATACTAAATTATATCAAAATTCGGCAGGAGCTGGGAAATGTGGA
>JAHRHZ010000119.1:584664-600429 GCA_024137785.1 Ginglymostoma cirratum | reverse complement strand
TAGAGGAAGCCACAACGGGTACAGCGGATGCAGTATACCACATTGGCAGATGTGCAGGTGAACCTCTGCCTGATGTGGAAAGTCTTCTTGGGGCCTGGGATTGGGGTGAGGGAGGAGGTGTGGGGGCAGGTGTAGCACTTCCTGCGGTTACAAGGAAAAGTGCCGGGTGTGGTGGGGCTGGAGGGGAGTGTGGAGCGGACAAGGGAGTCGCGGAGGGAGTGGTCCCTCCGGAAGGCAGATAAGGGTGGGGAGGGAAAAATGTCTTTGGTGGTGGGGTCTGACTGCAGATGGCGGAAGTGTCGGAGGATGATGCGTTGGATCCGGAGGTTGGTGGGGTGGTACGTGAGGACGAGGGGGATTCTTTTTTGGTTATTGTTGCGGGGACGGGTCGTGAGGGATGTGTTCCGGGAAATGCGGGAGACACGGTCGAGGGCGTTCTCGACCACTGTGGGGGGGAAGTTGCGGTCCTTGAAGAATGAGGACATTTGAGATGTGCAGGATTGGAATGTCTCATCCTGGGAGCAGATGCGGCGGAGGCGAAGGAATTGGGAATAGGGGATGGCATTTTTGCAGGAGGGTGGGTGGGAGGAGGTGTATTCCAGGTAGCTGTGGGAGTCAGTGGGCTTGAAATGGACATCTGTCTCTAGGTGGTTGCCCGAGATGGAGACAGAGAGGTCCAGGAAGGAGAGAGAAGTGTTGGAGATGGTCCAGGTGACCTTCCCATTCTTGCTCCTATGCTGCTGCTCCTATGATGCTGCTTGACCTGCTGTGTTCATCCAGCCCCATGCTTGTTATCTCGGATTCTCCAGCATCTGCAGTACCTTTTATCTCTGCACCTTTGACTACCCCACTCTCATCTAATGTATCATCATTATCATACACTTGGGTGGGATTACGTCACCATGTTCCGCATTCTTATCCAATTGTAACCGCGCTTTATTTGCAATGGTTTCTCTTTCTACCCATGCAGCAACACCTCAGATACTCCCCAAGAATATAGAATGGTCATCTCTTATATTTTATCTACATGCTGTTCTTGGCCAACTCAACTGCACAGCATTTGTTTTTACAGGTACACTTACAACACTCCGTTTGACCTCAGCACCATCTTTCTCAAATTCTCCATTACTGCTAAAGTATCAGACTGCTTAACAGACATCAGGACAATATGAGCAAAAATTTCCTCCAGTTAAACATTGGAACAACAAAGCCATTGTCTCTGGATTATGCTCCCCAGCTACAAACTCCAGTCCCCTTTCTGTCAGTCTTGACTGTTTGAAACTTTGTTGTCACAAATTACGCCAAACTTACATAAATCACTAAGACTGCCTTTCATCACCTCTATAAAATTTACAATTCATTTGGTTTTGCCTCAACACATTTGCTGAAATCCTTATTCATGCTTGTGTTATCTTTGACCTGACCACTGCAATGCAGTTTTGGCTGGCCTCCCCCATTCTAGCCTCCATAAAACAGAGGAATACAGATAATCTCCACCTTCTTGCCATGTCCCCACAATCCTTGATTCCCTTCCTGATTAAAAATCTGTCTATTTCAGCTTTGAATATACATAACAATCCTGCCTCGATAGTGCTCCACGGTAAAAAAAAATTTACACATTGAGTATCCTCTGAGTGAATAAAATTCATCATCTGTATCAAGTTGGTGATCCCTACTCAGGGTATAGCCTCCGATCTTAGACAAAACACTGCTGCCTGGGTTCCTACTTGCTCCAAAAAACCTCTTCACCCATTAACCATGCTCCTAACCTGTCTTGAAAAATTCTCAACTTTGATTTTGAATTTCTATTCAGACTCTTGTAATGTCTTCCAACCCCACAATTTTCTAAGATGTGTCCTAATTCTGGCCTCTTAATGAGCATCCCAGATTTTAATTTTTCCACCAATGGTGGCCATGCTTACAGCTGTGAAGACCCTAAGCTGTGGAAACCCTTACATCAACTTCTCCGTTTCTCTATCTTCTTTTAAGACACTAATGACCTAGTTCTTTAGCCAAGATTCTTTAGACACCACCACATTACATAGCTTCACATCAAATTTTGCTGTGTAACATTTCTGCAAAATGCTATGCTTATTAAGGTTTGTTATATTAAGTGCACTGTATAAATTAAATACAAGTTGTTTTTTAAAATATTGTTTCACATATGCATCCATGAGACACCTTGAAGCACAACCTTTGTGTGGCAGACTAAGTATAACTACCTCCTCTGATGAATGTAATTTTGGTTACCAGTAAAAAGCACTGTTGAATGAAAATTAACTGCCATTATGTGAAATAGATAAATATAATTTAGCCAGGACTAGAAATAAACAAGATATTTAGAATCAATAATCCCTGCAGTGGTAATTATGGTGTTCGTAAAAATGTGCAGTGTAAAATAAAATTACATTTAAAGATCTATCACATTATCATTAATGAAAATATAATTCAAACACTTTTTAGGATAAGGAAAGAAGAATGTCATTGTTCTGGGTTTATAAAACTTGAGAAAGACCACACCCTGGTTGAAAGGCTCAAGAACATACCCTTAACGCAACCTCATACTGCCAACTCAATTTGTAAACATTTACACTGTAGCAGAAATGACAGCTTCCGGCACACGCATTTCCAAAGCAGGCATTGCAATTGCAATCCTTTGGAAATCAGTGCCTTCATAATTGACAAACACATTGTGGAAAAGGTAACTAATGATCTTCAGGGAAAGTGATTGCACAATCACATCTGCTCCTTGAATTAGGCAGTTATAAACTTTCTTCCATTAATATGTATTTGAGAATATCTGAAATTACACTTTGCTTGATAGTTATTTCCAACATAAGACTTGAATTCAATGATTATCACCTCAAAAGTCCATTAGTTCATGTTAATCTACAAAGCTATAACTGAATATTTGGACTTCAATTTTCCTTTACAAACAGATCAGACACTAATCTTAATGATTCAGTTACACAAAATATTTGTAATGTATGCATTTACATCATTACTGTCCATAATTCTTCATACCTTGCTTTGGCTTCAAGACTGATGTAAAATTGAAATAGTCAAAAAGATTTACATCAATAAACCTACATTAAAAGCTAAATATTGCTGATGCTGAAAATTTGAAATGAAAACAGAAAATTTTGGAGAAACTCAGCGAGTATGGCAGTATCTGTGGAGAGAGAAACAGCGTAAACATTGAGTCTAATTAGACTCATTCTCCACACAAAATTGAACACCGTTAGAAAAACAATAACTGCAAAGTGAACCTGCAACATACTAAATACTACCAGTAGTCTAAAAAGAATAATCTGTGGCTCATCCTCAACAGTTTGTGTTTATTACCTCTACTCTCAAATTCCTCAAAAAACAACAGTTAAAAAGAATGATTACCTGGGTCTCCATGGAAACTGTCCTCTTCAGTACTCCTGTGGACAAGATCAGCTTCAGTTGCCCAAATTTGTCCTGACTTCCTGAGACCAACTACCATTGCTTCCTGTACAGTAACTTGGTGTTTGTGCCTCTTTTGTGACTGTGGGGTGGGTGGACTACTACTATCAAAAGATTGTTGCGAGTTTTGAGAGGGAGATCGGCTTTTTTCCCGAAAAGTATGATAGGTGGTGGGGCTGGGAGAAACATGACTCGACTGGCCAGAAGAAAAATCATCTTCACTTGAAGTTAAATTTTCATTCGAACTGCAGTCTGGAGTATATCCTCCACCAACATCATCAGCACCAGGCGAATAGGACCTTCGAGGCCATGTTAGATGTTTCTCATGATCTGTAGTGCTCTGAAGTCTTCCACAGTCTCTCAAGCCACCACTGGGTTTACTATTACTATCTTGTATCATTCCACCAATATAAACACTTTCATATGGCTGAAATTCTTGCTGCCAAGGTTCCTTGTCAGGTTTGCCTCCATTGGCAGTGGCACGGATGAGATTATCCTTCAAGAATCTAGGATTCAGATCGATGTCGTCATACTCCGGGTCATACCCAGAGCTGTTGTCTGTTGACCTACCTCTGTATGTGGGCTTGCGGTAGTCCACTGATCCCACAGTACTAGGGAAAGAGTGCAATGACCTCTTCCGCTCCATTTGCATGGCCTGACTCCCAATTGTACTGATCTTGTCAGATACCTCCTTGTCATTGACTTTCACCAATCCTTTCTCGTGGTGGTACTCTACATTGACATACAGAGGTTTGTCCACACCTTTGCCATCCCCAGAGTGTGAACTGGTTCTCTTAATTTTCTCGAAATTGGACCTCAATGCAGCCACACTTGTGCCAGCTCCAGCTTTATCTTTTTTCTCAATCTGTTCACAATCTTGGATGAAACCTCGCCCGGTGTCCCTCTCTGACGTTGCTATCGCCCTCCTCGTTAAGGATGCCCTCTGCCTGGTTGGTGAGCTTTCTATCTCACCCCTGGTGTCCATCATCCCTTCTACCCCTTCGGTCTGCCTCTTTGAATTGTCCTCTCCGGGGTGATACATAGTTTCTTCCCCTTCCCTGGCGGGAGGATGATGATGCAAAGAGTCCTGAGGCATCTCATCGTCTTGTTCCATTAGGACCGTGGACTTTCTGAAACCCCATCTTTGCTTGTCATAGCTCTTCTTCTCTTTGGCCAGCAGCGTCTGGAGGTAAATCATGCGAAACCGCTCCTTGTTTACCTCCAGCTCCAGTTTCCGAATGCTGCATTTACAGCTCTCTAGCTCTTGCTCAATGTCTCCGACGCTCTTTAGCTCCATCTTGGGCGGCTCAGAGTCGGGGAACTGAGCCTTCCAGGCTTCCACGAATCCCACCGGCTCCACCATTTTCATCGCAAGGGATAGGACAAACAACAACAGCAAAGACGGCTCATCCACGCCGGAAACAATGACAGCCAAAACCAAGCAGACTACCTCTCGCCCTAGCCCACTCCACTCCTGGCTAGCGCGCGCTACCGGTCACCGTTACTAACGACGGTTCGCATTCGCTCGCGCCGCGCCTCACGCCCATGCTCCTCGCAGAACAAACAAAGCGCCGCCCTCACCCCCTCGCTCGCGCCCGGCGGAAAGGCGAGCTCAGACACTGTGATCGACGTGGCAAACAACCAATAATCATTCCTATACCCTTCCCCACTGACACCCCCACCCCATTCTCCTTTAAAATAAGCTGCGCCTGAAGCTATAGGCGAGGATGAGTGTTGTTTTTCACATAGTTGTAAGACGCCTGCTTTCAATTTTTCTGAACATGTCTGCTCTTGGCGGTGTTTGCCCCCGGTAATGGTAGAAGTTTATGACCCATTCTTCACGTGTGAACCTGCCCCCAAACGTGTGTTCTTATTGTGAGACTTGCATTCATATAGCCCCATTCACAACCTCAGGGTGCCCTAAAATACTTCACAATCCGTGATGTACTTTGAAAGCGTAGTGACTTGTTATAGTGTACAAAACAGTATAATTTGCAAGCATCAACTCCCACGGCCCCTGCTCTTCCTCAAATTGTGTGGGTTAATGGCAGAATTTAACATTTCAATCAAAAGACAGCGCCTGTGACGAAACGGCGCTCAGTGTCAGCTACACATATATTCTCTGAGTTTCTGGAACATAGTCGAACCCGCAACTTTCAGACACGTCCAAGAGCAGCGAGATCTACCAACTGAGCCAAGATCAATACTAAATATTTTTAAAAACCGAAAGAACTGCGGATGCTGTAAATGAGGAACAAAAACAAAGTTGCTGGAAAAGCTCAGCAGGTCTGGCAGCATCTGTGAAGGAAAAACAGGGTTAACGTTTTGGGTCCGGTGACCCTTCCTCAGAACTCAATATTTTTAAATTGAAATTTATCACGTTGCAGCAAACGTTTTACCCGAAGTTTTAGTTTGGTATTAAATACTTAAGTTTTGGGAATTACAAGTATGTTTATGCAGTCTGTTTGTTTAAAAGGTTTGAAGATGTAATTTTTCTGAGACTGGTTTCAGTTTTGGTTTAGGTTTTGATCATGATGAGGCATTGTGCAACTCATGGCTGCTGAGCTGATTAGACTATTAGATTCCTAGTTAATTAAAGTATGAGTTTAAGTGGTTAAAATAGCTACATGCGGTGTAGAATGGCTGCGAATTGGTAAAGGGGAATGTGCAGCGGGACCTGTGTGTCCTTGTGCACCCGTTGCTGAGGGTTAGCATGCAGGTGCAGCAGGCGGTAAAGAAGGCAAATGGTATGTTGGCCTTAAATACGAGAGGTTTCGAGTACAGGATCAGGGATGTGTTATTGCAGTTATACAAGGCTTTGGTGAGGCCACATCTAGAATATTGTATCAGAGATAAAAGGTACTGCAGATGCTGGAGAATCCGAGATAACAAGCATGGGGCTGGATGAGCACAGCAGGTCAAGATGCATCATAGGAGCCGATGGCCTCCTCCTGCTCCTGTCTTCTACGTATCATCCTGCTCCTATGATGCTGCTTGACCTGCTGTGTTCATCCAGCCCCATGCTTGTTATCTAGAATATTGTGTGCAGTTTTGGTCTCCTTTTCTGAGGAAAGATGCTCTTGCTCTCATGGGAATGCAGCGAAGGTTTACCAGGCTGATTCTGGGGATGAGGAGAGATTGACTAGGTTAGAATTGTTTTCGCTGGAGTTCAGAGGAATGATGGGGAATCTCATAGAGACTTTTTCATTCAAAGAGTGGTGAGCCTGTGGACTTCATAACCACAGGAAGTAGTTGATGCCAAAACATCGAATGTATTCAAGAGGCGGCTAGATATAGCACTTGGGGCGAATGGGATCAGAGGTTATGGGGAGAAAGCAGGATTAGGCTATGGAGTTGGAGGATCAGCCATGATTGGGATGAATGCCGGAGCAGGCGCAAAGGGCCGATGGCCTCCTCCTGCTCCTGTCTTCTACGTTTCTATGTTTCAATGTAACCTGTTCAGAGAAATTATGACACACATCTGGAGTAAGTGTAAGTTGAACCCTGGCCTCCTGTCTCAGGAGTTGCGGCTAAATCACAATGCCACAAGACTGCATGTCCATACCATGGAGTTCTGTGTTGGAGGGTGTTTGCGCCAGAAAATATAGTCTCCTTAAATTTGCTTGAATAACTTTGGGATTGGAGGGGATTTTCCAAGATTTTCTAGTCATGAGGTTCCTGAAGACTGTTGTCATGGGTTGTCAGAGAACATGCAGACTGCATAGGACAGGCAGATCAAAGAACAAAGAAAATTACAGTGCAGGAACAGGCCCTTCGGCCCTCCAAGCCTGCACTGATCCAGATCCTCTATCTAAACCTGTCGCCTATTTTCCAAGGATCTGTATCCCTCTGCTCCCCGCCCATTCACGTATCAGTCTAGATACATCTTAAACGACGCTATCGTGCCCGCCTGTACCACCTCTGCTGGCAATGCGCTCCAGGCACCCACCACCATTTGCATAAAGAACTTTCCACGCATATCTCCCTTAAACTTTTCCCGGCTAATTTTTGCCCATCCTTTAACAAACAAAAGCAGAATTTGCTTGAGAAACTCAGCAGGTCTGGCAGCAATTGTGAAGAGAAAACAGTGTTACAATTCAAGACCAGTAACTATTGGTTTCTGTCGTTTCAGATTTCCAGCACCCACAGTTCTTTGTTTTATTTACCTGTCCTTTGTCCTGTAAGTGACCATTGTTGCATTTCTTCCCCAGAGTGTAGTAAATTGAGCTGTCTCACCAGGGAGCACTAAAGGCTGCATTTTCTGTAAATAACAGTGAAAGAAACTTTTGTATCTGTTGAAATTTCTTTCTGGAAAGTATTGACAGGCATTAGTTAAGTATGTCAACACTGTCATCCCAGGCACTCGCAAAGGGTCCCAAACTCCAACTTTGCAAGAACTGTGAGAAACTGGACCATAGCAAAAATCAGTCTAAAGGGAGTCATGAGGAAATTGGGAAAATGACTCTGCAAAAAACGAAAATGTTTTCCTGTGATTTAATACTGTGGTTCTCAGTAAGCAGAATCAACAATCAATTTTCCTGGACACCATCTGGTGTCAGAGTTACAAACTTGGAATTATGCACGTCAGATATTTCTCTATAATATCTTCTAAACAAACAATTTTACAGTCAAAGAAATAAAATGCGCTGTTTTTGATAAGCTTGGTTCATGATGGTTCATGATCTCAGCCAGGTCATGGAACTCCAACTGAAAAAGCATCCTTCTACCACTACCCTCTGCCTTCTTTGGGCAAGTCAATTCTGAATCCAAATGGCCAAGTCACCATGGATGCCATGAATCTTAATCATCTGGATGAGCCGACCATAAGGGACCTTGTCAAAAGCCTGACTAAAATCCATGTAAACAACATTCGCCACTTTATCCTCATGGATCACCCTTGTCACCTCCTCAAAAATATCAATCAAGTTAGTAAGACATGACCTGCCCTGCACAGAGCCATCTGACTGTCCCTAATTAGGCCAGCTTTGCCAAATGTATGTAAATCCTGTCCCAAACAATTCTCTCCATTAGCTTCCCAACCACCAATGTGAGACTCAGTGGTCAATACTTTCCTGGATTATCTCTATTTCCCTTTTGAACAGAGGAATAACATTAGCTACCTGCCAGTCCTCCGAGACCTCTCCAAAGGCGAGTAAGGATACAAAGATGACCAAGGTTAGGCGAATTGGCCTGTAATTTTCCATCTTTTACCTTATTCCCTTTTTAAACAGGGGTGTCAACATTAGTGATTTTTCAGTCCTCTGGGACCCTCCCTGACTCTAGCGATTCCTGAAAAGTCACCACTAACGTTTCCACTATCTCTTCAGCTCTCTCCTTTAGAACTCTGGAGTGTAGTCCATCTGGTCCAGGTTATTTATCCACCTTCAGGCCAATCAGTTTTACTAGCACCTTTTCCTTGGTGATGGTCACCATACTCAGCTCTGCCCCCTGACTTCTCTTGAATTTTATGGATATTACTCGTGTCATCCACCGTGAAGACTGACGTGAAGTAATTATTCAGTTCCTCAGCCATTTCCCTGTTCCCCACAGCGTTCTTTCCGGCGTCATTTTCCAGTGGTTCAATGTCCACTTTTGCCCCTCTTTTGCCCTTTATATATCCAAAGAAACTCTTACAGTCTTCATTTATATTACTGGCTAGCTTACCCTCGTATTTAATCTTTTCCCTCCTTATTTTTTTGTTGCCCTCTGTTGGTCTTTGTAAGCTTCCCAGTCCTCTGGTTTCCCACTGTCCCTGGTCACATTATATGCTTTCTCTTTTGCCTTTATGCTATCCCCGACTTCCTTAGTCAGCCACAGTTGCCTCATCGTCCCTGTACCATGCTTCTTTCTCCTAGGGATGAATTTTTGCTGTATCTCCTGAATTACTCCCAGAAACTCCTGCCATTGCTGTTCCACTGTATTTCCTGCTCGGCTCCTCTTCCAGTCAATTCTGCCAAGCTCCTCCCTCGTACCTCTGTAGTCTCCTTTATTCAGTCCCTTTCTCAGAAATGAACAGGTAGGCACCCAGCCAGAAGAGACCACATGCAGATCTCCCCGAAGTCTCCTCTCAGGACGCTCCAAAGACATCTAGGTCCTCTACTTCCACATTGCCTACCCCTCTCAACACTAAAGAATTTAAGCTAAGGAGGGTGAACCTGCAGCTAGGCAGAGCTCACTCTGGTTCAATGTTCTATGTTCTAAGGTCACTCTTCAGCCTCCAACACTCCAGGGAAAATAGCTCCAGCCTATTCAGCCTCTCCTCATAGCTCGAACCCTCAAACCCTGGTAACATTCTTGGAAGGCATTTCTGTTTAACCTTTCAAGTTAACAACATCTTCCCTATAGCAAGGAGACAAAAACTGAACACCATATTCCAAAAATGACCTAAGCAATGTCCTGCACAGGAGCAACATGACTGATCAATAAAGGCATGTGTTCCAAATGTCTTCCTCACTACCCTGTTTACCTGCAACTCCACTTTCAAGGAACTATGAACCTGCTTCCCAAGGTTCGGCAACCATCTCCAGAACCTTACCATTAAGTGCATAAGTCTTGCCCTGATTTGCCTTTCCAAAATGCAGCACCTCATGTTTATCTCGATTAAACTCCATCTGCCATTCCTTAGCTCATCTCGAACATATAACATTATAGCGCAGTACAGGCCCTTTGGCCCTCGATGTTGCGCCAACCTGTGAAACCAATCTGAAGCCCATCTAATCTATGCTATTCCATTATCATCCATATGTTTATCCAATGACCATTTAAATGCCCTTAAAGTTGGCGAGTCTACTACTGTTGCAGGCAGGGCATTCCACGCCTTTACTACTCTCAGAGTAAAGAACCTACCTCTGTCCTATATCTATTACCCCTCAATTTAAAGCTGTGTCCCCTCGTGCTAGCCGTCACCATCCGGAAAAAAAGGCTCTCACTGTTCACCCTATCTAATCCTCTGATCATCTTGTATGTCTCTATTAAGTCACCTCTTCACCTTCTTCTCTCTAACAAAAACAGCCTCAAGCCCCTCAGCCTTTCCTCATAAAACCTTCCCTCCATACCAGGCAACATGCTGGTAAATCTCCTCTGCACCCTTTCCAATGCTTCCACATCCTTCCTATAATGTGGCGACCAGAGCTGCACGCAATACTCCAAGTGCGGCCGCACCAGAGTTTTGTACAGCTGCAACATGACCTCACGGCTCCGAAACTCAATCCATCTACCAATAAAACCCAACACACCGTACGCCTTCTTAACAACTCTATCAACCTGGGTGGCAACTTTCAGGGATCTATGCACATGGACACTGAGATCTCTCTGCTCATCCACACTACCAAGAATCTTACCATTAGCCCAGTACTCAGTATTCCTGTTACTCCTTCCAAAGTGGATCACCTCACACTTTTCCGCATTAAACTCCATTTGCCACCTCTCAGCCCAGCTCTGCAGCTTATCTATGTCCCTCTGTAACCTGCAACATCCTTCCGCACTATCCACAACTCCACCGACTTTAGTGTCATCCGCAAATTTACGAACCCATCCTTCTACGCCCTCATCCAGGTCATTTATAAAAATGACAAACAGCAGTGGCCCCAATACAGATCCTTGCGGTACATCACTAGTAACTGAACTCCAGGATGAACATTTCCCATCAACCACCACACTCTGTCTTCTTACAGCTAGCTAATTTCTGATCCAAACCGCTAAATCACCCTCAATCCCATGCCTCTGCATTTTCTGCAATAGCCTACCGTGGGGAACCTTATCAAATGCTTTACTGAAATCCATATACACCACATCAACCGCTTTACCCTCATCCACCAATTTGGTCACCTTCTCAAAGAACTCAATAAGGCTTGTGAGGCACAACCTACCCTTCACAAAACTGTGTTGACTATCCCTAATCAAATTATTCCTTTCTAGATGATTATAAATCCTATCTCTTATAATCCTTTCCAACACTTTACCCACAACCAAAGTAAGGCTCACTGATCTATAATTACCAGGGGTGTCTCTACTCCCCTTCTTGAACAAGGGGACAGCATTTGCTATCCTCCAGTCTTCTGACACTATTCCTGAGGACAATGACGACATAAAGATCAAAGCCAAAGGCTCTGCAATCTCTTCCCTAACTTCCCAGAGAATCCTAGGATAAATCCCATCTGCCCCAGGGGACTTACCTATTTTCACACTTTCCAGAATTGCTAACACCTCCTCCTTGTGAACCTCAATCCTGTCTAGTCTAATAGCCTGTATCTCAGCATTCTCCTCGACAACATTGTCTTTTTCCTGTGTGAATACTGATGAAAAAGATTCATTTAACGCCTCTCCTATCTCTTCGGACTCCACACACAACTTCCCACTACTGTCCTTGACTGTCCCTAATCTTACCCTAGTCATTCTTTTGTTCCTGACATACCTATGGAAAGCTTTAGGGTTTTCCTTGATCCTACCTGCCAAAGATTTCTCATGTCCCCTCCTGGCTATTCTTAGCTCTCTCTTTAGGTCCTTCCTGGTTAACTTGTAACTCGCAAGCACCCTAACTGAGACTTCACGCCTCATCTTTACATAAGCCTCCTTCTTCCTCTTGACAAGAGATTCAACTTCCTTAGTAAACCATGGTTCCCTTGCTCGACCACTTCCTCCCTGCCTGACAGGTACATATTCATCAAGGACATGCAGTAGCTGTTCCTTGAACAGGCTCCACATTTCACTTGTGCCCAGCCCTTGCAGTTTCCTTCCCCATCCTATGCATCCTAAATCTTGCCTAATCGCCTCATAATTGCCTTTCCCCCAGGTATAACTCTTGCCCTGCGATATATACCTATCCCTTTCCATCGCTAAAGTAAACGCAACCGAATTATGGTCACTATCACCGAAGTGCTCACCTACCTCCAATTCTAACACCTGGCCTGGTTCATTACCCAGTACCAAATCCAATGTTGCCTCACCTCTTGTTGGCCTATCTACATACTGTGTCAGGAAACCCTCCTGCACACATTGGACAAAAACTGACCCATCTAAAGTACTTGAACTATAGCGTTTCCAGTCAATATTTGGAAAGTTAAAGTCCCCCATAACAACCACCCTGTTACTTTTGCTCCTATCCAGAATCATCTTTGCAATCCTTTCCTCTACATCTCTGGAACTTTTCAGAGGCCTGTAGAAAACTCCCAACAGGGTGACCTCTCCTTTCCTGTTTCTAACCTCAGCCCATAATACCTCAGTAGACGAGTCCTCATCAAACATAATACTGCCCTTGACTAACAATGCCACACCTCCCCCTCTTTTACCACCTTCCCTGATCTGACTGAAACATCTAAACCCCAGAACCTGCAACAACCATTCCTGTCCCTGCTCTATCCATGTCTCCGAAATGGCCGCAACATCGAAGTCCCAGGTACCAACGCATGCTGCAAGTTCACCCACCTTATTCCGGATGCTCCTGGCGTTGAAGTAGACACACTTCAAACCACCTTCCTGCCTGCCGGTACATTCCTGTGACCTTGAAACCTTATTCCTGACCTCACTACTCTCAACCTCCTGTTCACTGGAGCTACAATTCAGGTTGCCACCCCCGTGCTGAATTAGTTTAAACCCTCCCGAAGAGCATTAGCAAATTTCGCCCCCCCCGGGTATTGGTACCCCTCTGGTTCAGGTGTAGACCATCCCATTTGTGGAGGTCCCACCTACCCGAGAATGAGCTCCAATTATCCAGGTATCTGAATCCCTCCCTCCTGCACCATCCTTGTAGCCACGTGTTCAATTGCTCTCTCTCCCTATTCCTCGCCTCGCTAGCACGTGGCACAGGTATCAAACCAGAGATAACAACTCTGCTTGTTCTCGCTCTAAGCTTCCACCCTAGCTCCTTGAAATTCTGCCTTACATCCCCATCCCTTTTCCTACCTATGTCGTTGGTGCCTATGTGGATCACGACTTGGGGCTGCTCCCCCTCCCCTTGGATCCCAAAAACACGATCCGAGACATCACGGACCCTGGCACCTGGGAGGCAACACACCAACCGCGAGTCTTTCTCGTTCCCACAGAACTCCTATCTGTCCAGCTAACTATGGAGTCCCCAATGACTAATGCTCTCCTCCTCTCCCCCCTTCCCTTCTGAGCAACAGGGACAGACTCTGTGCCAGAGATCTGTACCCCATGGCTTGCCCCAGTAAGTCATCCCCCTCAACAGTATCCAAAACGGTATACTTGTTATTGAGGGGAACGGCCACAGGGGCTCCCCGCACTGTCTGCCTGTTCCCTTTCCGTCCCCTGACTGTAACCCATCTACCTTTTTCTTGTACCTGAGGTGTGACTACCTCCCTGTATCTCCTCTCAATTGCCAGTCCACTACACCATCAATTTTGGTGTCATCTGCAAACTTACTAACCATATCTCCTATATTCACATCCAAATCATTTATATAAATGACAAAAAGCAGTGGATCCAACACCGACCCTTGCAGCACACCACTTGTCTGAAAAGCAATCCTCCACCACCACCCTATGTCTGCTACCTTTGAGCCAATTTTGTATCCAAGTGGCTGGTTTTCCCCATATTCTGTGTGACCTAACCTTGTTAATCAGTCTACCATGGGGAACCTCATTGAATGCCTTACTGAAGTCCATTTAGATAGCGTCCACCACTCTGCATTCATCAATTCTCTTTGTTACTTCTCTAAAAGGAACTCAATCAAGTTAGTGAGACACGATTTCCTATCCACAAAGCCATATTGACTCTCCTTAATCAGTCCTTACCTTTCCAAATACATGTAAATCCTGTCCCTCAGATTCCCCTCAACAACTAGCCCACCACTGACATCAGGCCCAGCAGTCTATAGTACACTGGCTTTTCCTTACCACCTTTCTTAAATAATGTTACGTTAGCCAACCTCCAGCCTTCTGGCATCATGGCTATCGATGATACAAATTCTCAGCAAGGAGCCCAGCAATTACTTTCATGGCTTCCCACGAAGTTCTAGGTTACACCTGATCCAGTCCCAGGGATTTATCCACCTTTATGCATTTTCAGACATCCAGCACCTCCTCTCCACAAATGCCAAATACTGCAGACACAGAAAATCTGAATTTAAGTTGGAAATGCTTAGCAGGTCAGGCGGCAAATGTAAAGAGAGGAAGAGTGAATCTTTTAGGGCAATGACCTTTCACCAGAAAGTGGATCGTAATAAACACCAGAAATAAAGTTCGAAGTATAATAAGTAAAGAGTAAGGAAAGGAATGGAGGAAGACCTGAACAAAAGGGAAGATTTGTGAAATGGAAGATTAGTGATGAAAAAGAATGCAAAGGAAAAAGAGATACTAATGGCTGAACTGAAAAAACAGAAGATGTTTAGAGGGAGTGAACTAGAAATAGAACCATCACAAACAGCTTCTCTGGACAAGGTCAGAAATCACATGACTCCAGGTTATAGTCCAACAGGTTTAGTTGAAAACACAAGCTTTCGGAGTGTAGCCCCTTCGTCAGGTGAAGTGAGAAAGAGGCACAGAATTTATAAGTAAAAGATCAAAGGGTCACACAACTGATGAGGATGTACTAAGCAAACCTAAAATTAATCGGTTAGAAGGTTTTAATTGATTTTAATTAATATCTATATGTAAATTCCCAAATTTCTTTCAAGTCACTGTCCTGAGAGAACTAAAGGTTTTATAAGTGTAAAGAAGAGATGATATTTTAGGTCAGACAATGCATGTTAGGTGTGAGTCCTTGTTTACATTCTGTTTGTGTTTTGGTTTAGAGTTGGACTGGTTTTATTTCTAAAGTAGGAATTATAAAATGCCACATTGACCGACTGTCTATTAATTATGTGCCATTTGAACAAAATAGAATGTGTCTGCAAATTTTTTTTATGCTTTCACAGGATGCGGGCATTGATAACCAGGCAGCATTTATTGCCCAGAAGGCAGTTCAAAGTCAACCACATTGCTGTGGGTCTGGAGTCACATGTAGGCCAGTCAAGGTAAGGATGGCAATTTCCTTCCCTAAAAGGAATAAGTGAACCAGATGGTTTTTTCCTGACAATTGGCAATGGACTTGTGGTCATCATTAGACTCTTAATTCCAGATATTTATTGATTTCAAATTCCACCATCTGCTGTGGTGGGATTTGAACCAAGGTCCCCCATGACATTACCAGGGTCTCTGGAGTAACAGTCTGGTGATAATTCCACGAGGCTATTGCCTCCCCTCAATGACATAAAATATGCAAATACAAACTCACCCTATAGATGTGTGTGTGTGTGCGTGAGAGAGAATGAGAGAGAGAGAGTGTGTGTGTGTGTGAGAGAGGGAGAGAGTGTGTGTG
>JAHRHZ010000119.1:528563-576069 GCA_024137785.1 Ginglymostoma cirratum | reverse complement strand
CTCCTATGATGCTGCTTGACCTGCTGTGTTCATCCAGCCCCATGCTTGTTATCTAGAATGCAGCACCTTACACTTGCCTTTAAATAAGATAAAAGTTAGGGGCCAGGCTATCTCTTTGATGTGTTTTGAGGGGATTTGGTATGGTCTGTAACACATAGATCTTTAAAATGTCATAGTGTCATAGAGTTGTATAGCACAGAAACAGACGCTTCAATCCAACTCGTCAATGCCGACCAGATATTCTAAATTAATCTCGTCCTATTTCCCAGCATTTGGTATATATTCCTCTAAACCCTTCCCATTCGTGTATCCATCCAGACGCCTTTTAAATGTTGTAATTGTACCAGTCTCCACAATCTCCTCTAGCAGCTTATTCCATAAAAGCACCACCCGCTGTGTGAAAAAGTTGCCCCTCAGGTCCCTTTTATATCTTTCCCCTCTCACCTTAAGCCTATGTCCTTTAGTTTTGGATTTCCCTAACCTCGTAAAAGATCTTGGCTATTCACCCTATCCATGCCCCTCATGATTTTATAAACTTCTATAAGATCACCCCCTCAGCCTCCGATGCTTCCGGGAAAATAGCCTCAATCTGTTCAAAATCTCCCTACAGCTCAAACCGTCCAATCCTAGCAACGTCCTTGTAAATCTCTTCTGCACCCTTTCAAGTTTAACAACATCTTTCCTATAGCAGGAAGACCAGAACTGAACACAGTATTCCAAAAGTGGCCTAACCAATGTCCTATTCAGCCGCAACATGACCTCTGAACTCCAATAGTCAATGCACTGACTGATAAAGGCAAGTGTACCAAATGCCTTCTTCGCTACCCTGTCTCCCTGTGACTTCAGCTTCAAGGAACTACGAACCTGCACCCAAAGCATCTTTGTTTGGCCACAAACAGGTACAGAAAATAATCAAAAAAATTAATGGAATATTAGTCTTTATATCTAGAGGACTGAACACATGGATGCAGAAGTTATGCTGTAGTCATACAAGACCCTGGTTAAACCCCACTTTGAGTACTGTGACAGATCTGAGCACCATACCTTGGGAACGATATATTGGCCTTGGAAGGTCTATAATGTAGATTTACACGAATGATATGTGGACTTCAGGGATTAGGTTATAAGGAGAGATCATACAAATAAGACCTGTTTTCTGTAGAATTTAGAAGGCCAAGGGGTGATTTGATCAAAGTCTTCAAGATATTAACAGGAAAAGACAGGATGTTCAAGAAATACTATTTCCACTGGTTGGAGATTCTAGAATTAGGGGGCATAGTCTAAAAATTAGAGCCAGGCTGTTCAGGAAGGATTTTATGAAGCACCTCGACATATGAAGAGGGTAGTTGTTTGGAACTCTCTTTCACAAATGGCAGTGGATGCTGAATCGGTTCTTAATTTTAAATCTGAGAGATATTTTTTGTTAAGCAAAGGTACGAAGGGATATGGGCCAAAGGCAGATATTTGAAGTTAGGGCAAAGATCATCCATTGAATGGTAGAACATGGATATGGTACTCAGAGAGAAAGAGAGAAAAAAATTTAGATTATCATCAGCAAAGCGAGAGATAAATGCTAGTAGGGTACGTCCACTACCACCCTTCTCCACTTGGCAAAGCTCACCCTCACTTTAAGCAACTTCACTTTTGATTCTGCTCACATAGTTCATATCAAAAGTATGGTACCAGCATGGATCCTACTTATGCTTATCTCTATGTGGAAACATTCCTTGTTCGAATCCTACTTAAGTAGGAACTCTTTCTGTCTCATACATAAACAAATAACTGAGGTTTTTCCCTCTCTCAGTCAAAATTGGAAAAAAGTGATCAATTTTGCTTCCAATTTCCAATCTGCTCTCACCTTCACCTGATCCATCGCTGACCCCTCCCTTCTCTTCCTCACCATCTGTTTCCATTTCTCGGGACAGACTGGCTATCAATATCCCCTTCAAACCACCAACTCTCACAGTTGCCTTGACTATACATCATCACACCCTGGTTCCTGTAAGGCCTTCATTCCATTCTCCAAGTTTCTCCATCTCCACCACATTAGTTCTGATGATGCCACCTTCCATGCATGTAGGGTGGGGGGAAATGCCCACCTTTTTGCTCAACCAAAGACTCCCCATTACCATAGTTGACAGGGCCCTCAGCTGTCTCCAATCCATTTTGTCCCTACCTCCTCCCTCCCTTCCCACAACAACAATAGGGTCCCCCAGTCTTCAATTTCTATCTGTGGCTGTATGACTGCATCTTATTTACCACACCAATATGGTCAGTCCATACAAGGAAGATGGGAAAAGTGGCCAATTTCACATGAACAATAGCGGATTGTACAAGGCAGAGCCAGGCACTGCTGATTATGAGGGCATCAAGTGATAAGGGTTGCTCAACCTTAATGGTTATCAAGGCCCCAAATTAAGGAAAGAAGGGAGGACAATGAAAAAGATGTAATTTTTCTATCTGACCCTTTGATGGATGATCTCAGAGTTATAAAAGTCCTAGGTAGGAATCAAATTTTCTGGAAGATCAAGAGAAATATGTAAAAATAAGAGAATTGAAGACATCAGGAGCGATAACCTAGGAACAACAATCACAGAAGCAGGATCCTGGGCTCGGAGGTCAGGGAAGAAAGACACACCTAGCAGGGTGATTAAAGCCTGGCCAGCTATCTCTTACAAGTATGGGAAATTCCTAAATCTCAGTTGTGGGCCTGAGGCAACTTTGTGTTGCAACCTGATGCACTTTTATACTGTAGTGTTAAAATGACTGAGTGATAAATAAAGAAGTAAATTGAGTAATAGTACAGGCTGTAATCATTGTGTCCACTGACACTGATCTGGAGAGGGCAACAAACAACACACCCCATGAGCATCTGGATCCAAAGGATCATAAGCTGCCATTTCTGCCACCTCCAGCAGAATGCCACCACCAGACACACAGTTTCCTCCCCTACCTTGTCTGTAAGACAATAAGAAGTATGTACAGGGGTAGGCTGTTTGGCCCCTCAAGCCTGCTCTGTAGCTGATCCAACATTCCTCATGCCCACTATCCTGTGTTTTCCCATTAACTCTTGATTTCCCTACTGATCAACAATGTATCCCTCTCTGCCTTAGATATATGCGATGACTCTTTCCCCACAGCTCTCTGTGGCAAGGAATTTCAAAGTGACTTAACCCTCGAAGTGAAGAAGGTCCTCCTTGTCTGAATCTTAAATAGGCCCCCCATTATTCTGAAACTGTGCCTACTGGTCCTAGACTCTCCCATGATGGAAAACGTTCTTTTGGCATTTACCCTGTGAAACCCCTTAAGAATCCTATTTGTCTTGATGAGGTCATCTCTCATTCTTCTATGCATCTAAATTATGTAGAGACTGTTTCCTTTGGGACTCCCTCGTCCACTCCTCCTCCACTCCCAACACCTTCCCACAACCCCACAGCAACTTTCCATGTAATCAGAAGATGCAATACTTGCTCATTTATTTTCTCTCTCCTCATTATCCAAGGCCCCAGACACACCTTCCAGGTGAAGCAGTGATCTACCTGCACTTCATTCATTCTAGTCTACTGTATTCACTAATCACAATGTGGTCTCCTGTACACTGGGGAGACAAAGCTCAGACTGGGTGACTATTCTGCTGTACATCTATGGTCTGTCTGTAAAAATGATCCCTAGTTTCCAATTGCCTGCCACTTCAGCACACCACCACGTTCCCATGCCACCATTTCTGTCTTAGGCTTGCTACAATGCTTCAATGAAGATCAATGGGAGCTATAGGAACAATACCTCATCTTCACCTTAGCTTTCAGGTCTCAACATTGAGTTTAACAATTTCAGAACTTGAATCCCCTCCTCATTACCCTCCTCCCCCATATCCCAGGTCCTGTTTTGTATGTGTTGCTTCCAGCATAGGCAATCATTTTCAATCATTTATACCTCTCGTGTGCATCCTACCCAGCATTTATCTCTCTCTTAGTTTATCATCAGCAATCTCGTTGTTTGCCTATCCCTTCTTTCTCTCTTTTTCTATGGGCGCCATTTCCACTTCTATATGCCCTACCTCCACCCAATTATCAGTATAAATTGCACACTTTCCCTGCTATTTTCAGTTCTGATGAAGAGTCATTGGACTCAAAATATTAACTTTGTGTTTTTTCTCTAATGATGCTGAGTTTCCCCAGCACTTTCTGCTTTTATTTCAGATTTTCAGCATTTATTTCCCTTGTAAGGTCCTGCTTTTAGGCTCTATGAATTGTTGCCTGCCCGAAAAGAAAGAAAGCGAACAGGAACACAGCATTGATGAAGAGGCTGTGACACTGATAGCCACGAGTTCATACACTGCCACTAAATTTATTTTGGAGACAGGTATGCAGTTAAGATCAGCACATGGTAAGTCACCAGGCATGAATGGGCTATAACCAATCCAGGGGGAGAGGGATGGTTTGTTTATCAGCTTACCAGAGGGCAAATAGGTAGACATAGCAGAAAACTGCTGATCTCTGAGACAACATACAGAGGAAGCTGAATGGAGACCCCAAGATGTACGTACATTGCCTGGTCTACCCGGCAGTGTCCTGACACTCAGAAGATGGGTGAATCCAGTTCCACATTGACTGAAGGCATCATATGGAGCTTGTCCTGTTCATAGTCTTTGCACCATTTCCTTGCTGTCCTTCAGGTCCAGAGTCACTGCCACTGCTGCCCCATTACCTGTTGCAGCCTTTGTGTACCCCAGATAGGCTACTCCTCTGCCCTCCCTGTGAGGATGAGCCAACAGTCTCCAACAAACACAGAATTTACCAAGCATTTACAAAACCACTACAGAGTACTGGTAACATTCTTGAAACAAGGTAAGAGTTTGATTTATTATACAATTATTGTTGAGAGTTATTTGAGGTGATTGTCATTAGTTAAAATGCAGATAGTTATGAGTTATTTATCGTGACATGTATCTAGAGAGATACAATGAAAAGTATTTTGTTGCCACAATCCGGTGAAATTTTGAGTTACAAAAAGAACAAAAGGAAATTACATAAATAGAGTTCATCCTCTGTACAAGGGGTCTTCAAATCCAGCTCCAGGGCTTCTGCAAGGTGACCCAGGCCTCAAGGAGTACCCGTGCCAGGTACAACAATGACAACCTTGCCAAGAGTCCACAATTCAGCCATAATGCCGCCAGGAGCCCATGCCCTGGCACCACCTCTGGATTGATTGCAGAAGCAGTAATGCAAAGGTTAAAACGAGCAGCGCTCTCCACTATACAACCCAGACTCTGGGTCCGCTATGTAGATGACACCTTCGTGATTATCAGACGCACAAGATTAGAAGAAACACACCAACACATAAACAACATCCTCACTGGAATAAAATTCGCAAAAGAAGAAGAGAACTATAACCAACTACCCTTCCTAGACATAATGGTAGAACATAGGAACAACAGGGAACTCCAGACTAACGTATACAGAAAGACCACACATACAGACCTGATACTTAATTACTCCAGCAACCATGCCAACAGCCATAAACAGAGCTGCATCAGGACATTATTCAAACAGGCCACAACACACTGCAGCAATCTGGAATTGCACAAAGCAGAATAGGGGCACTTACACAGAGTTTTTAAAAAGAATGGATACCCAAAAAGCACAATCTGCCATTAGCTTCACGACAGACCACAACAAGAATACAACAACACGGGCAGACACACCACTCACCCTACCGTATATCAGAGACATGTCAGAGATGACCACAAGTCTACTCGGATCCCTAGGTATCAGGGTAGCCCACAAACCAACAACCACACTATGACAGCTACTGACGAAAGTAAAGTATCCTATACCCATAGCCAATAAAACCAATGTAATACACAAAATACCATGCAAGGACTGTGAAAAACATTACATAGGCCAAACCAGAAGAAAACTGATAATAAGGATGCACAAACATCAACTATCCAACAAGAGACATGATCAATTCTCACTGGTCTCAACACACACGGGCAAAGAAGGACACAAATTCGACTGGGAGAACATATCCATAATAGCATGAGCCAAATAGAAACATGCCAGGGAATTCCTGGAGGCCTGACATTCCAACTGGAACTCTGTAAAACACAGTGAACTGGACCCAATATACAAACCACTGAAAAACAGAATGGGAATCCATGGAGACCCAGATACACTCTACAGCAACACGCTACTAATCTATGCATATGATGCAGATCGAGTTGAAGAACAAAGACGGAACCAGGAAAGCATGCCCTACATAGATGATTCACCTTCGTCATCACCTCAGCTCAGGTTCAAAAGTCAGGGTAGCAAGGACACTGTATCATCTGGGTCCTTGGAATCAACCAAGTCCATGAGTAGATTTATTCTGAAACAGTGAAAGCCAACACAATGCCTAGATAAGAATGCAAAGATGTGAAGGAATTAAATGAAAATGTACCTTGAAAGAATATGTTGTTGCATAATTGAATGAGCAGGGTAAAAGAGGCGACACTGGTGGGATCAGTTAAGGTAGTGAAGGAAATCCCAAGAGAAATCTGTCTGGGTGGAGTTTGCACATTCTCCCTGTGTCTGCGTGGGTTTCCTCCAGTTTCCATCCACAGCCCAAAGATGTGCAGGTTAGGTGAACTGGCCATGCTAAATTGCCCATAGTGTTCAGGGATGTGTAGAATAGGTGGGTTATAGGGAGATGGGTCTGGGTGGGATGCTCTGAGGTTCGGTGCGGACTTGTTGGGCCAAAGGGCCTGTTTCCACACTGTCGGGATTCTATGAAGTCAAGCTGCACCTAATGAAGTAATGCCAACCACCCAAGAAAACTAAGGCATATAAATAACAAGCAGGACAGAACACCTCTCTGAAGAGAGGTTGAGTAGGTTAGGATTGTTTTCATTAGAAAAAAGGAGATTGAGGGGGGACCTGATTGAGGTCTTCAAAATCATGAAGGGTATAGACAGAGTTGATAGAGATAAGCTTTTTCCCAGGGTGAGGGATTCAATAATGAGGGGTCACGCGTTCAAGGTGAGAGGAGAAAAGTTTAAGGGGGATACACGCGGAAAGTACTTTACACAGAGGGTGGTAGGTGCCTGGAACGCGTTGCCAGCAGAGGTAGTAGAGGCAGGCATGGTAGATTCATTTAAGGTGCATCTGGACAGATGCATGAGTAGGTGGGGAGCAGAGGGATACAGATCCTTCGGAATTGGGCGATAGGTTTAGACAGTGGATTTGGATCGGCACAGGCTTGGCGGGCCGAAGGGCCTGTTCCTGGGCTATAAGTTTTCTTTGTTCTTTGTTCTTTGTTCTTTGTACCAATGCTTCACCGGAGGTGCACTGACGATGTTACCTCGCAGGGTGACAAAATATCTGCAACCAAACACACCGGCTCAGCAAGCAAATCTATGACCTCATCCGCAGCCTGAGCTACGAATCTTCTCATAAACTTTAACCACCTCTCTTGCAATAACCTGCCACCAAGAGTAACTGCTCTGGGCAGTACCACCACCGCAGCTGATGACTCACCAAGTCCGTGAGTCATGACAGTAAATATGGGTAAAAGACACTTTTACAAAAGATGAAATCAGCTAATTCCCAAAACTCATTGCAATCCTGCCTTCCTGAAGATCTCTGTGAAGGGCTTGAAAGTCTGAAGATTCAGCAGCCATGATGACTTCTATAGTCAGATGATTGGCCATTGTTCCCATGGATGTCCTGATCATTACATCTTCGTTGATTTAGGAAAGATTCCTTTGTTTCAATTGATGTTCGATTCCTTCATGGGACATGAATATCGCTGTCTAGGTCACCTGTTACTGCGCATCCCAAATTGTTCTGGAGAAAATGGTAGCGAACGACCTTTTTGAACCAATGTAATCCTTGAGTTCTGTTGAGTAACCTAGAGTTACTCAATCCTTGAGTAATACCGAGAGTTCTGTTAAGAAGAGAGTTACATTATCTTGAACCAGCAACAAAGGTGGAGGAATGGCATTGCACTTCTAAATCAGGATGGATGTGTGGCTTTAAGGAGATCGTACAGGCGGTGGTGTCTCCAAGTGGCAGTGTTCCCAGGGGAATCTGTGGACCTTGTCCTTCTAGGTGGTAGAGTTTCAAGTTTGGAATGTGCCATCGAAGGAACTTTTATGAGTTACTATTGTGCACACTACTGCCACTATGCATTGATGATGAAAGGAATGAATGTTGAAGTTGGTGGATGAGTGCCATTCAAGTGGAGTGATTTATCCTGTATGATGTCAACCTTATTGAGTGCTGCTGGAGGTATGCCCCTCCAGGCAAGCATATTCCATCACACCCTTGACTTGTGCCTTATAGATGCTCAGCAGTCACACAAGGACTTTTAGAACCCATGACCAATGACATGGAATATCCTAGGTGGACAATCATATTCATAATGAGTAATTGCTGACAATGTCAAAGAGGTGGTGGACAGACACAGAAGGTGAGTTACTTGCTGTAGGATTCTGACCTGATTTTGTAGCCACATTCAATTTCTGGTCCTGATTACTTCCAAGATTCAACAATGGCAAGGCCATTGCTGTTTAGATTCTATTCTATTAGAAATGGTCATTACTGGCACTTCTGTGGCATGAATGCTGCTTGCCATTATCAGCCCAAACCTGAATGCTACCCAGGTTTTGTGGCATTTAGCATGGATTGCTTCAACAACTGAGGAGACAGGAATAGTGTTGACCATTAGTGAACATTTACATATTAGACCTTATTATGGAAAGAATGTCATTGATGTCAATGAAGAATGTCAATGAAGAATATTGGGCTTAGGACACTATTCTGTGAGATTAATGCAGTAATATCCTTCTACAGAGATGATCAACCTCCAATATCCAAAAACATTTTTCTTTATGGTAATTATGACTTCAACCAACCAAGAGCTTTCCCTGATTCTCATTGACTCCAGTTTTCCTAGGACTCCTTAATGCCATACTCATCAAAAGTTACCTTGATGTCAAGGGCAGCTCCTCTCACTTCATCTCGGGAGAACAGCTCTTCTGTTTATTTTTGGACAAGGCTTTAATGAGGTCAGAGCTAACTGGCTCAAGGAGAACCCAAACTGTATATAAGTGAATAGGTGAGTATTCTTTTGCTATTGCCACTTAATAGCACTGTCATTGATTCCTTCTATCACTTTCTTGATCACAGAGATTAGACTAAGAAAATGGTAAACAGCTGGGTTGAATTTATCCTGCTTTTCATGCACAGGACAATTTGTCCCATTGATGGGTGGCTGCCAATGTTGCAGCTTTACTAGAATAGCTTGGCTAGGGGCATGGCAAGTTCAGGAGCACACATCTTCAGTACTATTGCCAGAGTATTGTCAGGACCTATAGCTTTTGAAGGGCCTTCCACCCTTTCTGGATTTCACATGAAGTGAATCAAATTGGTTGAAGATTGGCATCTGTGACACTGGACTTGAGGCCTAGATGGATCATTCTCATGGCGCACCTGGCAATGGATGCAAATACTTCACCTTGTCTTTTCCACCGATGTGCTGGACTCCCCCATCATTGAGAATGTAGATTTTGTTGCAACTTCCTCCTCCACTCGGTTAAATTGTCCACCAGCATTCACGATTGGATGCAGGAACTGCAGAGCTTTGATCTGATCCACTGGTTGTGGGATCACTTAGCCATGTCTATTGCATGCCCTTCCACTGTTTGGTATGATACAGTCAAAGTCACCAGGTTGACATCTCATTTTTAAGTGCACATTGTGCTGCTCTTGACATGACCTCCTGTACTCTTCCTTGAAGTAAGGATGATCTATCAGCTTGACAGTAACGGTAGAGTAGGTGATGTACTATACCAAGAGCTTACAAACTTACAAATAGTTGAATATACTTTTGCTGATGGTCCAGAGCCTCATGGATACTCAGTTTTGAGTTGCTAAGTATGTTCAATCTCTGCCCCAGTTATCATGGTCGTGGTGCCACACAACATGATGTAAGGTATTCTCAATGTAAAGACAGACTTTTGTCTCCGCAAATGCAGTGGTCTCTTCAACCAATATTGTCATGAACAGACCCATCTGCAATAGGTAAATTAGTAAAAACAAGGTATTGTTGACTCCAACACTACCTGCCATAGACCCAGTCTAGCATCAATGTAATTTCAGATTTAGCCAGCTCAGTCATTAATGGTGCTACCAAGCCTCTTGGTGATGACGTGGAAGTCCCCACCCAGGGCACACTATATGTCTTTGCCATCCTAGTTCTTCCTCCAAATGGTATTCTAATGGCATACTGATTCATCGATGAAAGGGTGGATGGGTATTAACAGGTGGCTTACTTGCCTATATTTGATCCAATCTCATGACACTTCACAGAGTCTGATGTCGATGTTGAGAACTGAGAACTACGAAAAGTAGACATGCTCACCAAGCTAGTGGGTTTGGTTGCAAATGTTTCATCACCCTCCTAGGTAAAATCGTCAGTGCACCTCTGGTGAAGTGTCTGTGTTCTCGCCAGCTTGTGATTTATATGCTTTAGTTTGCTGGGGTGGTGTCTTTTACTTCAGGTTCTGTTTCTCAGTGGTTTATACACAGGGTCTATTCAACGTGTTTGTTGATGGAGTTTCGGTTTGAATACCAGGCCTCTGGGGATTCTCTGGTGTGCCTCTGTTTGGCTTTTGTGATTATGGATGTCTTGTCCCAGTTGAATTTGTGTCCCTCATTGTCCGTGTGTAGTGAGACAGGTGAGAATTGGTTGTGTCTCTCGGTGACTAGTCGGTGTTCGTGTAATTGTATTGTCAATTTTCTTCTAGTTTGGCCTATGTAGTGTTTCTCTCAGTCCTTGCATGGTATTTTGTATATTATACCGGTTTTGCTTGTTTTGGGTATTGGATGCTTTATGGTCATCAGCATAAGGTGGTTGTCAGTTTGTGGGCTACACTGATACCTAGTGGTCTGAGTAGTCTTGTGGTCATCTCTGAAATGTCCTTGATGTATGGTACGGTGATTAGTGAGTCTGGTCATGTTGTGTCTTCCTGTTATGGTCCGTCTCCAGGTGAGAGGGGGTAAGTTTAGGAGGAGAAGTTTGGAGAAAGTTTTTCATACAGAGGGTGGTGGATGCAGGGACATTAGCAATATTTAAGGTTTGCCTTGATAGAAACATGAACGGGAGGCAATCAGAAGGATAGAAACCGCACATGGGCAATAAATTGTAGGTCTAAATAACAGCTAGGAATTATGCACGCTTGGTCAGCTGAAGGGTCTGTTCCTGTGCTGTGTTGAATCACATTGTATATTGAAATAAAATGGAAAAGTATATGGAAAATAGGCCTAATGCTAAAACTGTATAATTTGTATTATAATTCTGTATAATTTAATCCAGGAAAGTGTGAGGTGCTGCACTTTGGGACATCAAATATTAAGGGCGGCATGGTGGCTCAGTGGTTAGCACTGCTACCTCATAGCACCAGGGACCCCTTGTTGAATTCCCTTAGGTGACTGTCTGTGTGGAGTTTGCACATTCTCCCTGTGTTTGCGTGGGTTTTCTCAGGGGGCTCCGGTTTCCTCCCGCAGTCCAAAGATGTGCAGGTTAGGGGATTGGCCATGCTGAATTGCTGCATAGAGTCCAGGAATGTGCAGGCCAGGAGTGTTAGCTGTGGAAAATGCAGAGTTATAAAGGTAGGGAGGGGGCTAGGTCGAGGTGGAATGTTCTTTGGTGGGTTGGTGTGGACTGGATGGGCTAAATGCCTGCTTCCACACTGTAGGGATTCTACGAAAAGCATACAGTTAATGGCAAGACCCTGAACAGCATTGATGTACAGACCGATCTTGGAGTTTAAGTCCATTAGATTTATTTTTTTGTCAAGTGTACTATGTATAGGAACAAAAGTACAGCGAAAAGTGCACGAAGTCGCCATTAACTGGCACCCACTTGTTTATAAAAAACAGAATTAAAAGATTTAACAGAGCCAAAAGGTAAGCAATAAAAAAAGTCCAGATCTCAAAGTACCAAGTCCCATCTCCACAATATTGCAGGTGCTGCTCCAATTGCTAGGACACCCAGGAGGCCGCCACTACCGCCCCCACCATGCAAAAGGCCCACTCACACCACTGTTGCTGCCATCTTACCAGCCTGCTCCGGCCCACACTCAATCCACCATCCACGCCCCATGCATTCAGCTCCACCATGTGGTTCCCAGTCGTGACATGACTCCATTTCGACTCCTCAGGTATGTAGTTTAAAGGGCTGGGGGTGGGAGGGGATAGAATTAGTGCAGAGAGGAGAGAGAAGGAGAAGAGACAAAGAAAGGAAAAGGAAAGGGAACTGGCAAGCAGAGTGGAGCTCCAAATGGAGTGACTTACCCTGCTGCCATCTTGCCAGAGCATAGCTCGCTGAAAGTGGTCGCACAAGTAGGTAGGGTGGTAAAGAAGACATATGGCATGCTTGCCTTTATTGGTTAGGGAATTGCGTACAAGGGTCAAATCTCATGTTGCAGCTTTCAGTTTGGCCACACTTATAGTATTGCGTTCAATTCTGGTTGTCACATTACAGGAACGATGTGGAGGCTTTGGAGATGAAGCAGAGAAGTTTACTATGATGCAGCTTAAATTAGAAGGTATGACCCATAAGGAGAGGCTAGAAAAACTCAGTTTGTTTTCTCTGGAGTGGCAGAGGCTGAGGAGAGACTTGGTAGAAGTCTACAAAATTATGTGATGCAAGTATAGGCTTGATGGTCAGAATCTTTCTCCCAGAATTGAAATGTCTAATACTAGGGGGCATGCATTTAAGGTGAGATGGGGAAAGTTCAAAAGAGATGTGAGGGGCAAGTTCTTTACGCAGAGTGGTAGGAGTCTGGAGTACGCTGCCAGGGGTAGTGATGAAGGCAGATATAGTAGAAGCGTTTAAGGGACTTTTAGATAAGCACATGAATAAGCGAGGAATAGAGGGATATGGCCCAAGGGCAGGCAGAAGGGATTAGTTTAATTTGGTGTCATGTTCAGCACAACATCATGGACCAGAGGGCCCTTTCCTGTGCAGTACTGTTCTATGTTCTATAATGGAATGTCTGGAAAAGTACTCAAAGTACCACAAAAGATACTGCACGTAATCTTAGATTCAGAATGGTACTAATATCAGAGACTTTGCCCATCCCGTGGACTTCACCTCGGGCTAGGATTTGCAACTGTAAGAAGGCAATGAGGATTGTTGTCAACTTGATGCACATATTACTTGCTGTCAGACTTCACCTTAGGACTGAGATCGCAAACTGTGCCAGGAACTCTGGGTTCCTCAGACTGGCCGTCATAAAGCGGGGTCCCCGACAGGTGGAAGGCAATGAAACTCTTTACTCCCTTATTTACCATTGAATATATATTTTCAGTTTAATATCTAAATTTACTGCTTAATATATTTATCGCTGCTTAATACATATATATTACACCAATAAACGTATTAATTTGAATCACTTAACTGGTAGAGTTTTTTGTTACATCCCACCAAATGCACTATTGAACCTTAACACCCATAGAAACTCACTTTTGAATGACTCCCATTGATTTTCGTTGGCCTTCCTTCAAGTAACCATAACCAGTCTATTTTTATTACAGCAGCTTTCAGCTTTACAAACATTTGTCGTGCCCAAATATAGAACTTTTACTGCTGTTCCATCTTTTTCCTTTCTGTAATGATGCTAAATTCAGCTGTGTTATGATCACTATCGTCAAAATGGTCACCCACTGCTACTTCATCCACCTGCCCAGCATCATTCCTAAGAAAATCTAGAAATGTACCCTCTTTTGTTCGACTTATTACAGGCTGATTAAAAAAAGTTATTTCATGCTGTTTATTTCCCAATTGATGTGTGGATAATTCATTCTCCAACTATTATTACCTTATTGTTTTTACACAGAACTTTGCCTACGTATTTGCTCCTATAATTCTTTCCCACTATTTAAGTATCTGTAGTACATGCCTAGCAGTATTCCTGCCCTTTTTCCTATTTTTATGCTCAACCCATTAGGCCTCATGGAATGTTTCATTTGGTATATCATAATCCCCTCACAACTGTGATCAGTTCTTGAACCAATAATGCTGCTGCTCACCATTTTTATCTACTTCATTATCCTGATGAAAATTCTGTATCCAGAGATACTGAGCTGCCATTTTTGCCCCTCTTTAAGCCAAATTTCTGTTACAGGAATTATATAATGCTTTGTGTGCCTATCTATATCCTCAGCTCACCAAATTTATTTGCTATACTCTTTATGTTTACATGTGTTAGCTTGCAGATGACACGAAGATTGGGGGAGTTTGCAGATGACACGAAGATTGGGGGAGTAGCAGAAAGCATAGGGGATTGTCAAAGAATACAGGAGAATATAGATAGACTGGAGAGTTGGGCGGAGAAGTGGCAGATGGAGTTCAATCCGGGCAAGTGTGAGTGATGCACTTTGGGAGGTCTAATTCTAGAGCAAACTATACTGTAAACGGAAGAGCCTTGGGAAAAGTTGATGAGCAGAGAGATCTGGGAGTTCAGGTCCATTGTACCCTGAAGGTGGCTGCACAGGTGGATAGAGTGGTCAAGAAGGCATATGGTATGCTTGCCTTCATCGGACGGGGTATTGAGTATAAGAGCTGGCAGGTCATGTTAAAATTGTACAAGACTTTGGTTCGGCCGCATTTAGAATACTGTGTACAGTTCTGGTCGCCACATTACCAAAAGGACGTGGAAGCTTTGGAGAGGCTACAGAGAAGGTTTACGAGGATGTTGCCTGGTATGGAAGGTGCTAGCTATGAAGAGAGGTTGAGTAGGTTAGGATTGTTTTCATTAGAAAAAAGGAGATTGAGGGGGGACCTGATTGAGGTCTTCAAAATCATGAAGGGTATAGACAGGGTTGATAGAGATAAGCTTTTTCCCAGGGTGAGGGATTCAATAACGAGGGGTCACGCGTTCAAGGTGAGAGGAGAAAAGTTTAAGGGGGATACACGCGGAAAGTACTTTACACAGAGGGTGGTAGGTGCCTGGAACGCGTTGCCAGCAGAGGTAGTAGAGGCAGGCACGGTAGATTCATTTAAGGTGCGTCTGGACAGATGCATGAGTAGGTGGGGAGCAGAGGGATACAGATCCTTCGGAATTGGGCGATAGGTTTAGACAGTGGATTTGGATCAGCACAGGCTTGGAGGGCCGAAGGGCCCGATCCTGGGTTGTAAGTTTTCTTTGTTCTTTGTTCTTTGTTCTTTCAATACTGCCAAATGCTTATACTGTACGTTTTTTAACCTCTGCTTTTTTTGTCTTTCAAAGTAACTTGCTAGGTTTCTGTCTCCCATTTCCTGCTATCAATTTGTCCTTAGGTTTCCAACTCCAACAGTCTTAAAGCACTTACCAGTAGCGCTAGCAATGCCCTAGAAATCTGATGTCTACCCTCCTGCACCAATCTCCTACCTACCTCCCTGAATTCTTCTTCTAGGAGCTCATCCCCATTTCTGCTCAAGTCATTGATCCAAATGTGGATCATGACTTCGGTCTAATCACCAGCTCTGAGAAGAATGCTCTGAATCAATGGGTAAAACTGTTCACCCTGACACCAGGCAGGCAACCTACCATCCTGGAGTCACTCTGATGGTCACAGAAATGCCTGTCTGATCCCCTCACTATTGAATCCCTTATTATTATTTTTCCTTCCATCTTCTTCCTTCTGCTTGGAGGGTTCTGTTCAAAAAGGTGCCTCATAACTAAACTCAATGGCTCCAGTCCCAACATTGTTGCTTCATGCTTCCATATTAAGTAAGCCCTTGGCCAAGGGCCACAGATCCATTCATTGTCTTTTTGCTGACAGATTTCACTTTTAGATGGCTATCATTGGCAGATTATGGTGATCTAGGAAAGGCTGTTCACAAGTCCATAGGAATCAAAGAGTCATAGGATCTACAGCCAGGAAAAAGCTGTTCAGTTCATCACATCCACCCTGGTCAAATGCAATCATCTAATTGTATTCTAATCCCATTTTCCTGCACTTAGCCCACAGCCTCGTATGCCTTGGCATTGCAAGCGTACATCTAAATATTTATGAGGGTTTCTGCCTCTACCACCTGTACAGATACTGAGTTCCAGATTTCCACCACCCTCTGGGTGAAAAAGCTTTTTCTCCCAATCCCTTTAAAACCTCTGCATACTACCTTAAATCTATGCCCCCTGGTTGTTGATGCCTCCATCAAGGGGAATTTTTTTTTTCCTGTCTACCCTATCTATGCCCCTCATAATCTTATACATCTCAATCATGTCCCCTCTCAAATTCCACTGCGAAAGGAAAACAACCCCAGTCTGTCCAATCTCTCTTCATAACTGAAACTCTCCAACCCAGGCAACAACCAGGTAAATCTCTTCTGTACCCTGCCCAGTGCAATCACATCTCTCCTGTAGAGTCCAGAATTGCATACAATACTTTAACTTGGTCTAACAAACATTTTATCCTGTTCCAGCATAATATCCTTGCTCTGCAACTCAATGCATCAACCTTTATTCCATATGCTTTCTTAACTACTTTATCCGCCAGTCCTGATACTTTATTGACCAGTATACAGACACACCAAGGTTCCTCAGATCTGCGGTGCCCACGGTCCTTGTTTTCATCATGTATTCCCTTGCCTTGTTTGTCTGCCCAAGTGCATTACTTAACATTTGTCTGGACTCAATTAAGTCCCCGGGACCTGATCAGATGTACCCTAGAACTCTGTGGGAAGTGATTGCTGGGTCCCTTCCTGAGATGTTTGTATCATCAATAGCCATGGGTGAGTTGCCAGAATACTGGAGGTTGGCTAACATGGTACACTATTAAGGAATGCTGGTAAGGAAAAGCTAGGGAACTATAAACCGGTGAGCCTGACATCCGTGATGGGCAAATTGCTGGAGGGAATCCTGAGAGCTAGGATTTACATGTGTTTAGAAAGGCAAGGACTGATTTGGGATAATCAACGTGGCTTTGTGGGTGGGTAATTGTGTCTCACTAACAATAGTTTTTTGAAGAAGTAACGAAGAGCATTGAGGAGGGCAGAGCAGTAGATGTGATCTATATGGACTTCAGTAAGGCTTTCGACAAGGTTCCTCATAATATGCTGTTAAGCAAGGTTAGATCACATGGAATACAGAGAGAACTAGCCATTTGGATACAGCACTGGCTCAAAGATCGACGATAGAGGGTGGTGGTGGAGGGTTGCTTTTCAGACTGGAGGCCTACGACCAGCAGTGTGCCATAAGGATCCGTGGTGGCCCCACTGCTTTTAGTCATTTATAAATATAGGAGGTATGGTTAGTAAGTTTGCAGATGACACCAAAATTGGTGGTCTAGGGGACAGTGAAGAAGGTTACCTCAGAGTACAATAGGATCTTGATCAGGTGGACCGATCGGCTGAGGACTGGTAGATAGAGTTTAATTTAGATAAATGTGAGGTGCTGCATTCTGGAAAGGCAAATCAGGGCAGGACTTGTACACTCAATAGTAATGTCCTGGGAGTGTAGCTGAACAAAGGGACCTTGGAGTGCAGGTTCATAGTTCCTTGAAAGTGGAATCACAGAAAGATAGGATATGAAGAAGGCATTTGGTATCGAGTCAGAGAGTAATGCAGCATGGAAACAAGCCCTTCAGCCCAAACTGGTCCATGCTGACCATGGTGCCCACTCAGCTGGTTCCAATTGCCTACATTTGGCCCATATCCCTCTAAACCCTTCCCAACCATGTACCTATCCAAATGTTTTTTAGATGTTGCTATTGTACCTGTCTTAACCACTTTCTCTGGCAGTCCATTCCATATACACACCACTCTCTGCATGAAGAAGTTGTCCCTCAGGTCCTTCTTAAATCTTTCCCCTCTCATCTTAAACCTATGCCCTCCAGTTTTCAATCCTCCATCCCTGGGAAAAGAGACTATATGGATTCATCCTATCTATGCCACTCATGATTTTATACACCCTAATAAGGTCACCCCTCATTCTCCTACATTCCAAGAAATAAAGTCCTATCCTGGCCAACCTCTCCCTATAACGCAGGCCTACTAGTCCTGGCAACATCCTCGAAAATCTTCTTTGCACACTTTCCAGGTGAACTATGTCTTTCCAATAACAGAATGACCAAAATTGTACACAATACTCCAAGTGTGGCCTCACCAACAACTTAGACAACTTGTAACATAATGTCCCAACTCCTATACTCAATGTCTCGACCGATGAAGGCCTATATGCTAAACGCCTTCTTCAGCACCCTGTTCCTCTGTGACACTGCTTTCAACAAACTATGTACTTTGGGTGGCAGGTGGCTCAGTGGTTAGCACTGCTGCCTCACAGCACCAGGGACTCGGGTTCAATTCCAGCCTTGGGTGACTGTCTGTGTGGAGTTTGCACATTCTCCCCGTGCCTGCATGGGTTTCCTCCTGGTGCTCCACTTTCCTTCTACAGTCCAAAGATGCGCAGGCTAGGTGGATTGGCCATGCTAAATTGCCTGTAATGTTCAGGGATGTGTAGATTAGGTGGGTTATAGGGAGATGGGTCTGCGTGGGATGCTCCAAGGGTCGGTGTGGACTTGTTGGGCCGGAGGGCCTGTTTCCACACTGTAGGGATTCTATGATTTATACTCCTAGGTCTCTATGTTCTACAACACTTCTCAGGATCTTACCATCTACCGTGTAAATCCTTCCTTGGTTTGACTTTCCAAAATGCAACACCTAACCACTTATCTGTATTGAATTGCATTTGCCAATCTTCAGCCCACTTCCTCATCTGATGAAGATCCCTCTGTAATTTTCGATAACCTTCCTCGCTATCAACAATACCTCCTAAATTTGTACCATCCGCAAACTTACTACTCATGCCTTGTACATTCTCATCCAGATCACTTATGTAAATAACAAATAACAAAGGTCCCAGCACCAACCTCTGTGGCACACCACTAGTCATAGACCTCCAGTCTGAGAAACAACCTTAAACCAGCACCCTCTGCTTCCTACTATTGAGCCAATTTTGAATCCAACTAGCTAGCTCTTCCTGGATCCCATGCAACCTAACCTTCATGATTAGCCTGCCATGCAAGACCTTGCCAAAGGTCTTACTAAAGTTCATATAGACAACATCCACTGCCCTACCCTCAGCAATGCTCTTGGTTACTGCTCCAAAAAACTCAAAAGATTTGTCAGACATGACTTCCTGCGCTCAAATCCATGCTGACTATCTCTAATCAGACCTTGGCCATCCAAATGTTGGTTGGTCCTGTCCCTCAGTATCGTCTCCAATAACTTTCCTATCATTGATGTCAGGCTCACTGGCCTGTAGTCCCTGGCTTGTCTTTGCTACCTTTCTTAAACAATGAAGCAACATTAGCCACCCTTCAGTCTTCCAAAATTCACCAGTGGCTAAAGATGAAGCAAAAATCTCTGCAAAGGCCTCTGCAATTTTTCCCCTAGCATCCCACAACATCTGAGGATTGACTTGATCCGGCCCAGGGGTTTTATCCACCTTAATGCGATCTAAGGCTGCAAACACCTCCTCTCTGTTAATATGTATATGGTCCAAAACATCCCCACTTGTTTCCCTTATTTCCTTAGCATCCATAATTCTCTACTCAGTAAACACAGACGAAAATATTCATTAAAAATCTCTCCCATCTCCTGCGTCTCCATACATACATGGCCATGCTGAATTTTAATGGTTGCCTTTTCTGATCAATGCATTGAGTATAGGAGTTGGGAGGTCATGTTGTGGCTATATATCACATTGGTTAGGCCACTTTTGGACTACTGCATGCAATTCTAGTCTCACTGCTATAGGATGGACATTGTGAAACTTGAAAGGATTCAGAAGAGATTTACAAGGATATTGCCAAGGTTGGAGGGTTTGAGCTGTAGGGAGAAGCTGACTAGGCTGGGTTGTTTTCCCTGGATGATCAGAGTCTGAGTGGTGACTTGATAGAGGTTCATAAAGTCAGGAGGAGTATGGATAGGGTAAATAGACAAGGTCTTTTGCCGGGAGTGGGGAGTCCAAAACTAAGGGCATACGTTTAAGGCGAGAGCGGAAAGATATAAAAGGGACCTAACAGGCAACTTTTTCACATCGAGGGTGGCGCACGTATGGAATGAGCTGCCAGAAGAAGTGTTGGAGGCTGGCACAATTACGACATTTAAAAGTTATCTGGATGGGTATGTGGATAGGAAGGGTTTAGAGGGATATGTGTCAAATGCCAGCAAATGGGACTAGATTAATTTAGGATATCTGATGGACGAGTTGGATCTAAGGGTCTGTGTCCATGTCGTATATCTCTATGACTTTATGACTTGGAGTTCCATTTACCATTGATCAGCCCATTTGACCAGCCCGTCTCTATCCTCCTGTAATCTAAAGCTGTCCTCCTTATTATTTACCACCCCATCAATTTTTGTAACATCTGTGAACTAACCGATCAACCCTCCTACATTCAATCTACCTAATTTATATGAATTTAGACAGAGGATCTCGATTGGCGCAGGCTTGGAGGGCCGAAGGGCCTGTTCCTGTGCTGTAATTTTCTTCATTCTTTGTTCTAAACAGCAAGGGCCACAATACTGACCTTGGCAGAACCCTACTGGACACAGACTTCCTGTTGGAAAAACACCCCTCAACCATCACCCTCTTCTTCGTGCCACGCAGACACTTCTGGATCCAATCTGCTAAATTTCCTTGGATCCCATGGGCTTTTACCTTCATTATCAATCTCACATGTGAGATCTCATCAAAAGTCTTGCTGAAGTCCAACTAAACTACAGCAAATGCTTTGCTCTCATCTACACACCTGATTACCTCTTTGAAAACGTCAATTGGTTTGGTCAGGCAGGATCTCCCTCCTTAACAAAACCATGCTGACTGTTCCTGATTAATTGCTACCCCTCCAAATGCAGTTTATTTCTATTTCTCAGAATTACTTCTAAATTTCCTCCACACTGAAGTTAAACTGATCAGCCTATAGTTATCTATTTTATCCCTTGCTCTCTTCTTGAATAACAGTACCACATTGGCTGCCATCCAGTCCTGTGGCCATGGAAGAATTGAACATTTTTGCAAGCACCCTTATTATTTCTTCTCTTGTCTCACTCAACAACGTGGGATACATTTCAACCAGTCCTGTCCATTTATCTACTTTTAAGCATAAGGCCACTCAGAAACTCTTCATTGTCTATGCTATTTCCTTTAATTGTATCACAGTCCTTCTCCCTGACTTCTATACCCATATCGTCCCTCTGACTAGTGAACAATGACGCAAAGTATTCATTCACCCTTAATGTACCTGTAAAAGAGTTTAGGATTTTCAGTAGAGATAACGGGGTGTACAGCTGGATGAACATAGCAGGCCAAGCAGCATCAGAAGAGCAGGAAACCTGACGTTTTGGGTCTGGATCCTTCTTCAGAAAATTCTCATTTATTTTATCTGCCAGCATCATTTCAGGTCACTTTTAGCTCTCCTAATCTTTTTAAGTTCCATCTTGCACATTCTATATTCCTTAAATGCTTCTGCTATTTTGAGCCCTTGGTATTTGCTGAAGCATCCCTTCTTCTCTTAACTCAATGCTTTATATTCCTCAATATCCAGAGTTCACAGGATTTGATGGCCCCTTTTTCTTTATTTGAAAATTTTGGCCCTGTAGTTTTCATATTTTCTTCTTGAATACATTTCACTGTTCTGAGACAGATTTACCTGAAAGAATCTGCCCCAGTCCACTCTGTGCAAATCAAAATCTGATTGTATTAAAATCAGCCACCCCCTAGTTGAGAACTTTGATTTCAGACCCATCCTTGTCCTTTTCCAAGAAACCTTGAATCTAATGGAGTCATGAACACTAGTTTCAAAATGCTTCCCCACTGTAGTTGAATCACTTGCCAAGTTTTGTTACCTAAAATTCAGTCCAGGACTGCCCCCTCTTTGTTGGGCCTTCCGGGTACTGATTTTAAAAGCTCTCCTGGATGCATTATAAGAATTCTGCTCTCTCCAAACCTTTTAATGCAAAGACTACTCCAGTTAATGTTGAGAAGTTGAAACCCCTTACTATCATGGCCCTATTACTTTTGCACTTCCTTGAAATTTGCCCACATATCTGTCTGCTATTTCTCTTTGATTGTTAGGGGGCCTATAGTACATTCCCAGCAACATGATTACACCATTTTGGTTTTTAAATTCTACCTATAAAGTTTCATTTGAGGAGCCTTCTAAGAAACCATTCCTCCTTACGGGTGTAATATTTTCCCTGATCAGAATTGCAAAACTTCCTCCTCTTTTGCTTCATTCCTTGTCTCAGCTGAAGACCCTATATTCTGAAATATTGAGATGCCAGTCCTGTCCACCTCTCAACCATATCTCAATGACAACAATGACAGCATATCCCCACGGTTTAATATGCATTGTTCATCAGACTCCTACCATTAGAATCAATAGCATCAAACTTTGCTAAACTCCCTTATGCCTTAACTGGCCTGTAATGCCTACTTCTAATTTTGGCTATTCATCTTCCCCTGGTGAGCATTATGTCTGCATCCCAAACCCCTACCCAGTTATCTTAAACCCTCCTGAACAGCACTAGCAAACCTTCCTACAAGGATGCCGGTTCCTTTCCAGTTCAGGTGCAACCTGTCTGTCTTGTATAGGTCCCACTACCCCAATGTCCTCAAAATCAAACGCCCTCCTTTCTGGACAATCTCTCCAGCTAAGCATTTGTCTGGACTAAACAGCTATTCCTTCAGTCACTTACACATACCTCCAGAAGTCATCCAGAGACTACTACCTTTGGACACTTTTCTTTGATCAACTTCCTAGATCTCTAAATTCTGCTTTCAGGACCTCATTCCTTTTTCTAACTGTGTCATTGGTACCAATACGTACTACAATCTCTCTGTGTTTGCCCTCCCACTTCAGAGTGCACTACAGTCATTCAGTGACAACCCTGAGAAGCAACATACCATCCTGGAGTCTCTTCTGTGGCTGCAGAAATGCCAGTTGGTTCCCTTTAGAATTTGAATCCTCAACCACATTGTCCCACTGTTCTTTTCCTCCACTGTTGTGCAGCCATGGTACCATGAATTTGAGTGCCACTGCTTTCTCCTGCACAGTCATTTCCCCTACCAGTATTCAAAATGGTTTCTCAGTTAGAAAGGAGAATGGCCACAGGGGACTCTGCCTGGTGGTCACTCATGCTCTTTCTGAGGTGTGACCACCTCACTGAACATGCTATCGACAAATTGCTCAGTATCATGGACGAATCATTGTCAATGGGTTTCTCGTTAACCCTTGGGACTATTGTTTGGATATGAAAAAGATCTCTTTTGAGTCCTTATTGAGATATGTACCATCTAACCTCAATACCAGCTGAATCCATAACATGTCACTTCTAAAAGTCATTTTGTAAGAATGTGTATATTATAAATACACAGTTGTCAAACACAGATATATTCATTTTTTCCAGCATTAGAATGTGAAAAGAAAAGAGACCCATAATGAATTGCATCGCACCAATCAGAAACATACTCACTTATGCATACTCTGTCTTCAATGACCTTTAAACTATAAACTTTTCTGAGACAACATCTTATCAAATTTCTTCTAAAAATCAAAGTACAGCATGTCTACAGGTTCCCTTTATCTATAGCATATATTATTCCTTGAAAAAAATTGAATAAATTGGGTAACATAATTACTCTTTGACAAAATCATGCCAGCTCTTCCTGATTATTATGAGTTTTCTACGTGCTCTGCTATAACCTCTTCAATGAGTGATTCTAATATCTTCCCCACAGATATCAAGCTAACTAACCTATAGTTTCATGTTTTCTGCCTCCCTCCCTTCCTGAATAGAGGGGTTATATTTGCTACTTTGCGTTCTGATGGAACCTTTCCAGAAGCTAGGGAAATTTGGCAAATTAGAACTCATTTATCTACTACCTAGTTAGCTAACTCTTTTAAGACCCTAGAATGAAATCCACTTGGATCTAGAGAGTTGTCAGTCTGTAGTGCCATCAGTTTGCTTAGTACTATTTCCCTCATGATTATAATTTCACTGAGTACCTTTCTCCCCTCCACCAACCCCGTCCCAAGAAATGCGGATATGCTTGTATATGAGTCGCTAAAAGTTTGCATGCAGGTGCAGCAAGAACAAGCACTTAGAAAGGCAAACAGTACTTTGGCATTCAATTCAAAGGGACTTAATTACTCAAGTATAGATGTCTTGCTGCAGTTGTATAGATCCTTGGTGAGACTTCACCTGGAGTATTGTGAGCATTGTGCAAAATTCTCTACCACAGATGGCTGTGGAAGCTCAGTTATTGGATAGGTTCAAGACAGAAATCAGTAGGTTTCTGAAGGCTAATGTCATTTACGGATATGGAGATAAAGTGGGAAAGTAGTGTTGAGGAGATGATTAACCATAATCTAGAATGGTGAAGCAGCTCTATAGTCTGCCTCCTGCTCCTGTGTCCTGATTAATTACTTTAAACTTCTGACCTTTAGAGTTTTCCTCCAGTGCTCAGTGGAGGTAGGTTCACTGGTGGCATTCAAGACAACATTGGATGATTTTTTTGGATAGAGACGGTGTGCGAAGGTATGGGGAAAAGCCAGGAGATTGGCACTCTGTAGTAGAATTGGTGCAGGCATTATGGGCCAAATGGCTTCCTTCCAGTGCCACAACAATTCTATGATTTAATTCTGTGCTTCTGCCTTTTAGCTATATAAGTTTATCTTAACATGTAGTAGTTGTAATGGCCTTCTGATCTAAATCCAATTACTTCTGTTGCTGCAGCTTTTTCTATCTCTTTCCAGTTCCTGGGAATGGCTTTCAGCCCTCTTACCTACCAAATGACTTCCCCTGAGTGTGCCAAGCTAAGTGTATTATTTCTCCTCACTGTCTCATGACCTGCTTGGGGAATTATCCATTCTCTGTTTATTTCTGTGGGCTCTTACCATTTCAACCTTTATGGATTGCATTGCCCTGTTTGTGTTTCTGTACCTTTTTCAGCTAGCTCAAACTGTACAGCTTCTGGCTGTAACAGTCTAGTCTGCTCAGCCTTCCTGGCTAGTAAAGTACTTTTCTTTTAGCAGGTCAGCCCCTAGCATGGGCAAGTCTGAGACTACACCCCCAATCACCAGCCCATTAATGAGCTCACTTTTACAGATTCATAGATTCATTCAGCACAGAAAAGGCCCTTTGGCCCATTGAGTCTGCACCAACAATAGCTACCACAAGGCATGCTAATTCCAATTTCCTGCACTTGTCCTGTATCCCTGACTATTATGATATCTCAAGTGCGCCTCCAAATATTTTTTAAAGGTTTTAAGGTTTCTAGCCTCCACTATCTTCTCAGGCAGTGCATCCCAGGTTCCCAACACTCACTGAGTAGAAAAGTTTTTTCCCGAATCTCCTGCCCCTTACCCTAAAACTATGCCCTCTCGTAATTGACCTCTCAACCAAGGGGAACAGCTGGTCTCTATCCATCGTGTCCATACCCCTCATAATCTAATACATCGCAATCATGTGCCCTCCCAGACTTCTCTGCTCAAAAGAAAACAATCCAAGCCTATCTAGTCTCTCCTTAAAGCTCAATTTCTCCATCCCAGTCAACATTGTGGTGAAACTCCTCTGTGCGCTGTCTAGTGCTACCACATCCTTCCTGTGGTGAGGTGACCAGAACTGCACATAATACTTCAGCAGTGGCCTGACCAACGCCCTGTACAACTCCAAGATTACCTCCTTGCTCTTGTACTCTATGCCACAACTGATGGAAGCAGATGTCCCATATGCCTTCACTATCCTATTCACATGCTCTGCTGACTTCAGGGATCCGTGAATAATTACCCCAAGATTCCCCCAATTTGTCTAAGCTACCCAGTGTCCTGCCATTCATTGAATACTCCCTCCTGTTGTTTCTTCTTCCGAAGTACACCACCTCTCACTTATCATAGTTAGATACCATCTGCCACTGGTCTGTCCATCTGACAAACCTATCTATCTTCCTGTAACGTACAATCATCTTCTTCGCTATTAACCACTCTACCAGTCTTGGTGTCATCTGCAAATTTGGTTAACCTTCCCCATCACATTTTCATACTGATTCTTGAGTTACACCATTGACACAAGCCTCCAGTCATTCAAACAACTTTCTTCACAGAAATCATAGAATCCCTACAATGTGGAGACAGGCCATTTGGCCCATTGAGTCCACACCGACCCTCCAAAAAGCATCCCACCAGACACACCCCTATCCTATCCCAGTAACCTTGCATTTCCCATGGCTAATTTATCTACACTGCACATTCCAAGACACTGCGGGGTAATTTAGCATGGCCAATCCACCTAACCTGCATATCTTTGGACTGTGGGAGGAAACCGGAGCTGCTGCAGACATGGGGAAAATGAACAAACTCCACACAGACTGTTGCCTGAAGCTGGAATCAAACCCTGGTCCCTGGTGTAGTGACGCAGCAGTGCTAACCGCTGAGCCACTCCTACCACTACCCTTTGTGTCAGTTTCTGATCTATTTTCTGAGGAAGGGTCACTGGACCTGAAACATTGACTCTGATTTCTCTTCAGAGATGCTGCCAGGCCTACTGAGCTTTTTCAGCAACTTCTGTTTTTGTTTCTGATCCATTTTGCCAAATTTCCCTGTATTCCATGTGCTTTAAATTAATTTTCACTATTGGTATCTCAACAGTTTCACCAGCTAGTTCTTAACTATCCTTCTGAAACATGTATTGCAACTGCATGAAAATTCTCAATTCTCCATACCAGCTGTGTCTGCAAGCACCCAGTGTCCCAGATTATGTTAACTTCTTTCCCTGTCCTTTGTTACCATTTGGAGACACTTCCCCTTCACACACAAAACCCCAGTAGTTTTTGTGTCCAATTCCTGCATGTTTACAGAAGGGTTACAACTTTCATCACTATGGATACGGGTTATGTTGAACCTGTGGCTTTCTTTGTATATTAGCAATGTTCCTTCTGTGATTTGATTTGCTGGGATTAGCCTCCCCATTCTCCTTTCCTTTATTTTCTAGTTCCCTCTGCCCCTCTTTTCTCTGCTGATACAGACTATTTGATATGTGCCAGCTGTAAGTCTGTGGGTTAGCTTACAATCCTTAGTCTTCCTGGCAGCTGCCCATGTTGAGACTATTTTTGAGCTGAAGGTGCATGTTAATATTGTTAGGGAGACTGTTTTTGAACTCCTCTAACACCACCAATTCACTTATTCCCTTTAGTTATGCTTGTAGAGATTGAATTTGATGGATGGCTACAATCTGTTTGTTTCTTTCAAACTACAGATATGTTTGCATGAGTTTCTGACATGAATTTCAGAAGTGCTGATGATGCATCTGGCAATCCAACTATGACTGCCATTCCTCAGAAGATTCAGCCATAACTCATTTTCTCATTATAAACCTTGACTTTCTAACTGTTCTCTCCTTCTCTTAATTTGTCCTTTCCTTATCTCTGAACCTTAAACCTTATTTCCAGCTTATTTCCAGTTTTTTCAGCTCCACTCGAGCTTTAGTAACCTGGTTTGGTTCTGATTCAGCTTCTGCTGACTGCCCTGACTGCACTGAATTCAAAATGCTCTGAAAGCGTCCTCAAGAATACTTGACTCTGTATCTTAATGGGAATCTTAAGTCCTCTCTGTCAAGCAATACCTCTTCAATGTCCCAAACCTCCATAGGATGCTAACTTCTACCAATTGGTAATCTCCTGATCAAGAAACTCGGTATCAAAAGTCACCATCTTAAGTCATTGTTAATACTTTTACAACAAAACTTGATGCTGGCTTGGGGACCACTTTGCAAAACACCTGCGCTCAGTTCGCAACAAACAACTGCACCTCCCAGTCGCAAACCATTTCAACTCCCCCTCCCATTCCTCAGACAACATGTCCATCCTGGGCCTCCTGCAATGCCACAGTGATGCCACCCGAAGGCTGCAGGAACAGCAAATCATATTCAGCCTCGGAACCCTGCAGCCCAATGGTATCAATGTGGATTTCACAAGCTTCAAAATCTCCCCTCCCCCAACCACATCCCAAAACCAGCCCAGCTCATCTCCGCCTCCCTAATCTGTCCTTCCTCTCACCTATCCCCTCCTCCCACCTCAAGCCCCACCCCCATCTACTAACATCATCCCGCCCCCTTGACCTGTCCATCCTCCCTGGACTGACCTATCTCCTCCCTTACACCCTACCTACATTCACCTTTGCTGGCTCCATTCCCGCCTCTTCAACTTGTCTGCCTCCTCTCCACCTATCCTCTCCTCTATCCGCCTCCCCCTCTCTCCCTATTTATTTCAGAACCCTCTTCCCCTCCCCCATTTCTGATGAAGGGTCTAGGCCCGAAATGTCAAGGTTTCCTGCTCCTATGATGCTGCTTGACCTGCTGTGTTCATCCAGCCCCACGCTTGTTATCTCTGCTATAATGTCTGGTTTGGTTTCAAACAGTTTAAACTGTTACTTCCCTTCAGCTTTCAGTTTATTTACAGTTCAAAATTCAATTCTTTTCACAACCAATTAAATCCAGCTTTTAGTACAAACGTGATTTACTGGTTTTGCAATGGATGCAATCCAGACACAACACCCTATGTGAAATGACCACACCAACATGTCCCCACAATGAGTTTGTATAACTTCATAGATCATCATAGAATCCCTACAGTGTGGAAACAGGCTCTTCGGCCCAACAAATCCACACCAACCCACAGAGCATCCCACCAAGACCCATCCCCCTATAACTCACCTAATCTACACATCCCTGAACACTATGGGCAGTTTAGCATGGCCAATCCACCTCGCCTGCACATCTTTGGACTGTGGGAGGAAACCAGAGCACCCAGAGGAAACCCACGCAGACACGGGGAGACTGTGCAAACTCCACACAGACCAGTCACCCGAGGGTGAAATCGAACCCGAATCCCTGGTGCTGTGAGGCAGCAGTGCTAACCACTGAGCTTTTTATTTGTGGAAGTTTCAATTTTAGAATAACTAGCAGTGCAGTTTTATGTTTTAAAAATGCAGAAGATTTATTTATTACATAATTCTTGCTAAAAGTGATTCAAATTTTAAAAAAACCATAAAAAACTACAAATTTCAATTTAAAGAAACCATCACGTAGAATGCACGAAGATTGAAAGCATGTGCAATATCACCCCCTTGTGGCCATTTCTCTATTGAAAAGAAAGAAAATCACCATACTTTCACAGGACCGTGGGGCTGCTGTCTAGTGGTGAGTTTAACCCGAGGGTTAATGCCCCATACAAGAGGGGGAGGTTGAGAAGGCAAGTCCTGGTGATCTCAGCAGGTACTGGGATTGAGTGTTTGGGTGGCATGGTGGCTCAGTGGTTAACACTGCTACCTTACAGCACTAGGGACCCAGGTTCAATTCCAGCCTCAGGCAACTGTCTGTGTGGAGTTTGCACATTCTCCCCATGCCTGTGTGGGTTTCCTCTGGGTGCTCCAGTTTCCTGCTATGGTCCAAAGACATGCAGGCTAGGTAGATTGCCCGTGGTGTTCAGTGATGTGTGGATTATAGAGGAATGGGTCTGGGTGGGATGCTCTGACTGTTGGTGTGGACTTGTTGGGCCAAAGAGCCTGTTTCCACACTATAGGGATTCTATGATCTGGGATCTCATGCTTTTGCCTTTACTCTACATTGCTGACTGGCCTTTGTTTGTGTGTATATACCAGAATAAACATGTTGGGGTTTGACTTTTCACATTATGTACCATGTCTAAAATGTGTCCTGCAAAGATATCACAGCTAATAAGGATCGGATGTCCAACCATTTACTTTGAACCAACAAAATGATAGAGGAATTGAGTCTTTCTTTGCTGAGAAATAGTTTTAAAAATCAGGTTTTCCTGAAAAGGTTGGTTGCACTGGTGGATAGCTGCATCACTAAGTATAATTGGGAGGCTGGGACAATACAGTTCTGACTGATAATCTTTTGGAATGTGGAACATTCCCTGTAATATGGGATGTTTCTCACTGCTAATGATATCCTAGATTATTTTGATAATCCAACTATGAGGCAATAGGGGAAAGGAAAAAGGCAATATTTCTGACCAAAGTGGGCCAAGATATGTCTTAACCATTCAAGAATTTGTGCATTTTCCTAAAACAAAGACACACCTCTAGAAGACATTCTGTATAGACTTGTGCAGCACTACATCACCAAGCCATTGGAGATTGCAGGTAACAATCAACTTGGAACAAGAGATCAGTTGTCCAGTAAGTTCATTGGAGATTTTATCATGGCTTTGCTAAAAATATGAACTAAAATATCAGAATTTTGGAGAATTTCAAGAGAGATATACAGGAGAGATGTGGTTTTAAAAATTGAGGCATTCCAGTGATATTCTGCTAAGTGGTGCAGCCATGCATCCACTGGGAGGTTCTGTGCACACCAGTCTGCATGCTGCACATTTGGTTCTGCCTGTGCAAGCCACTGCCATTCACAGGCACATGGAAAAAAATCTGATAGAGAATGTTGATTCACAGTAATTCGCTGTCATTGTCAAAGCAAGCATTTGGCGTACCTTGCCAAACATTAATGGACATCATAGAGTCCCTTAAGTGTTGAAGCAGGCCATTCAGCCCTTCATGTTTATACATGACCCCCCCAAAAGAACATCACAACCAGAAACCATACCCCCCCATTTCATCCTTGTAACCATGTATTACTCATGGCTAATCCACCTAGCCTGCATTTAATGGGCAATTTAGCATGGCCAATCCACCTAAACTGAGAGGAAACCAGAGAACCCAGAGGAAACCTACACAAACATGACAAGAATGTGCAAATTCCACAGTCAGTCGAGGGTGGAATCAAACCTGGGTATGTGGCACTGTGAGGCAGAATTGATAACCATGGACCCGCAGTGCCATGGATATGACTCAAGAAAAGTCTATGTAACTGACTGCCAGTCATCTGCTGAAGTAAATAAGCTGTAACTGAGAAAACAGAAGGCTCCACCAATGTCTTGTTCCTGATTCTTAGACCCCAGGGCTTGGGACAGAAATCACACGGTCATGTGTTTTTCCTGGGCTGAACCCCAGACCTGACCCCCAAACTCATGCACAGGGACAGTGTCCCTCTGAACCTAGTTATTGGGCCTGATGAACCCCCTGTCCAGTGTCCTTCTGAGGCCAACATTTGGCTCGAAATTGTCCATTTTGGGAATGCAGAATGCTTCAGCTGCGAGAAGAACAGACATCTTCCAAAGGTACATTAAATGTCGTGGTTGTCATTGTACACATTTGTCATCCAGCATAAGATTCAATGACAAGTCAGTTGACGTCAATAAAATCAGAAGTCCGATGATGTATCAGAGATAATAGGAACTGCAGACGCTGGAGAATCCGAGATAACAAGGTGTGGAGCTGGATGAACACAGCAGGCCAAGCAGCATCATAGGATCAGGAAAGGTTGACCTTTCGGGCCTAGACCCTTCATCAGAAAAGTCCTGATGAAAGGTCTAGGCCCAAAAGGTCAAGCTTTCCTGCTCCTATGATGCTGCTTGGCCTGCTGTGTTCGTCCAGCTCCACACCTTGTTATCTAGAAGTTATCTAAAAATCCGATGATGTTCAGTGGAAATTGCAAGACACTGCAGACCAGGTAATGCTGGATGGAGCCTCAGTGGACATGGAAGCCAACATGAAAGTATCAGTCAGTGTGATTCCTGAATCACTGGACTGTCAGAAACTAAGTTAGCATCAGGTGAAGAATTCATGTGTGTTATGAAGTTTTGATGGTTCCAGTCATCTATGAAGAGCAATGGGGAAAAATTAGGAGTGAAGCACCACAAGATGATGTGATTGACAAGTACCCTGTGGTGTTTATTGAAATTGCAACCAATTTAAGAGTATAAGAACAATATAATGGATTCGAGGGAATGCAAGGCCAGTTTAATGCAGACTGCCTCCAGTGTAATTTGCTGTAAGGGAGAAAATAGAGCTAGAGCTGAAAAATGGTTTCCTCTGTAACTGGGTCAGATTGGACTTTTGTGTGTTAGGAGAATGTGAAACTAGCCAACTTAGTAGGACTTATAATAGAGTGCTAAGACTTGGGTAATTTAGGTTGGGAGGTGATGGCCTAGTGATATTTTCATTATACTATTAATCCAGAGAGCCAGGAAATGTTCCGGGTTTGAATCCCATCAGATGGTGGAATTTAAAATCAATAAAATCTGGAATTAAGCATCTAATGATGACCATTGTTGATTGCCGGGGTAAAACACTTCTGATTCACCAATGTCCTTAAGGGAAGGAAGCTACTGTTCATACCTGATCTGGCCTGCACATGACTCCACACCCACGACAATGTAGTTGACTTGAACTGCAGTTAGGGATAGACAATAACTGCTGGTCCAGCCAATGATGCCCACAAATCCGTGAGTGAATTAAAAAAAAGTAGCAGGTCAGGCGAGGAAGAGAAAGAGGTATTCCTTTGTTTTTATTTGCTTTTCTAACTTCTTAAGCTTCCCAGAATTGGTTCACACTCTCCTACAGAAGATGCAAGTTTCTCTTTATTCATTTGTGGGATATAGGCTTCCCTGGCTGGGCCAGCATTTATTGCCTATCTCTAGTTTTCCTTGAGAAGGTAGTGATGAGCTACCTTCTTGAACTACTGCAGACCGTTCGGTGTAGGTGGACCTACAATGATGGTAGGCAGAAGGTTCCAGGAGCTTGACCCAGTTACAGTGAAAGCGTGGCCAAGTCTGCATGGTAGTGGCTTGGAGGAGAACTTGCAGGTGGTGGTGTTCCCATGGATCTTCTGCCCTTCTCCTTCTAGATGAATGGTCGTGGGTTTGGAAGGGGGTATCTAAGGACTTTGTAGAATTGCTGTAGTGCATTTTGTAGATTATGCACATTGCTGCTACTGAGCGTCAGTAGTGGAAGGAGTGGATACTTGTGGATGTGGTGCCAATCAAGCAGTTTGCTTTGTCCTAGATGTTGTCAACTTTCTTGAGTGTTGTTGGAACTGCACACATCCAGACAAATGGAGAATATTCCATCACACCATGACTTGTGTCTTGCAAATGGTGGATAAACTTTGGAAAATCAAGCGTTGAATTATCTGCTGTAATATTCCTCACCTCTGAACTGCTTTATAGCCACAGCATGTGCATGGCTAGCCCAGTTCAGTTTTTAGTCAATGGTAATCCTCAGGATGTCAATAATGGAGGATTCAGTGGTGATAATGTTATTGAACGTTAAGGGGTGATTGTCAGATTATTATTAGAAATGGTCATTGCCTGGCACTATGGTGCAAATGTTACTTATCACTTGTCAGTTGATTCCTGGATATTTGGACATGGACGGCTTCCATGTTTATGGAGTCTGAAATGATGCTGAACATTGTACAACCATCAGCACACATCTCCACTCTGATCTTATGATTGGTCAATGAAACAGATGAATGTGGTTGGGTCTTGGACATTACTCTGAGGAACTCCTGCAAAGATGTGCTGGAACTGAGTGTCACGGATCTCCAACAACCACAACCATCTCCCTTTGGCCAGATATGACTCCACCCAATGGAAAGTTTTCATCCCAATCCCACTGACTCTAATTTTGCTTCTAGCTTGACTTCTTGATGTTACACTCTGCCAAACGTGGCCTTGATGTCAAGGGCTGTCACTCTCACCTAACCTATCAAATTCAGCTCTTTTACCCATGTTTGAACCAAGGCTGTAATGAGATCAGGAGGTGAGTGGAACTGGCAGAACTCAAACATGATGTCACTGAACAGGTTATTGAAAAGCAAGTGATAGCAATGTTAATGACTGCTTCCATCACTTAATTAATGTTTGAGAGCAGACTAATTGGACATTAATTTGGCCAGGTTAAATTTGTCCTGCTTTTGGATACGGGCAATTTTCTATATGGTTGGGTAGATGCCAGTGACGTAGCTATACCGGAACAGCTGTACTTGGGGCATGGCAAATTCTAGAGAGGGAGTCTTCAGTACTATTGCAGGAATATTGTCAGGGCCCATAGCCTTTGAAGTATCCATTGCTTTTATCTATTTCATGTTATCGCACTGAGTGAATTGTATTGGCTGAAGATTAATATTTGTGATGCTGGGGTCCTCTGGAGTGAACCATGATAGATCATCCACTTGGTACTTCTGGCTGAAGATTGTTACACATACTTCAGCTTTATTTTTTGCAGTGATGTACTAGGCTCCGCCATCATTGAGGATGGTGATATTTGTGGAGCTTCTGTCTCCAATATGTTGTTAAATCTTCTATTACCATTTGTGATTGGATGTAATAGAATAACAGAGCTTAGATCTAATTCATATGCTGTTGATTTGCGTAGCTCTGCCTTTTAGATTCTACTTAAGCTATCTGGCATGCAAGTACTCCTATGATGTAATTTCACCAAGTTGATACCTTACGTTTAGATGTGCTTGGTGCTGCTTCTGGAATGCCCTCCTGCACTGTTCATTGCATTAAGGTTGATCAAAAACAAAGTTGCTGGAAAAGCTCAGCAAGTTTGGCAACAATGGGGTTGATCCCCTGGCTTGACAGTAATGGTAGATCGGAAGATATACTGGGCCATGAGGTAGCAGATTGTATTTGCATCCAATTTTGCTGCTGACAATGGCGCATAGCGCAGTTATTTGTGAATATCTGACTGTGATTTATTCCATTACTAATTTTCAAAATGGAATAATACCCAATTTTCAGTTTAAGAACACAGAACAGTACAGCATAAGAACAGGCCCTTCGGCTTACCATGACTGCGCCGATACATGACGCCTTTCTAAACTAAAAACCTTTTGCCTCTACATGGACCGTATCCTCCTATTTGCTGCCTATTTGTGTATCTGTCAAGATTCCCCTGAAATGTTGCTATTATATCTGCTTCTACCACCTCCTTTTGCAGCGCATTACCAGCACTTACGACCCTCTGTGTAAAAAAGTTGCCTCTCACATCTTCTTTAAATATTTCCCACTTTACCTTCAACCTATGTCCCTTAGTAATTGACATTTCTACCTGAGGAAAAGGACTCCAACTATCCATTCTATCCATGCCTCTTATAATTTTGTAAACTTCTATCAGGAGGCTCCTCAGCCTCTGATGTTCTGATAAAAACAAATCAAGTTTGTCCAGTCTCTCCTCGTAGCGAATACTGATCGAACCAGGCAACATCATTGTAAACTTTTTCTGTACCGTCTCCAAAGCTTCCACATCCTTCTGCTAGTGTGGCAACCAGAACTGTACATGATATTCCAAATGTGGCCTAACTAAAGTTCTATACAGCTGCAACATGGCTTGCCAATTTTTATATTCTGTGCCAAACTGATGAAGGCAAGCATGCTGTATGCCTTCTTGACCATCTTATCCACAAGTGTTGCTACTTTCAGGGAACTGTGGACCTGTACACCCAAATCTCTCTGTATGTTAATGATTCTAAGCACTTTGCCAATTATTGTACACTTCCATCCTGCATTAGACCTTCCAAAATGCATCACCTCACATTTGTCCAGATTAAAGTCCAACTGCCATTTCTCCACCCAAGACTGCAGCCTACTTACGTCCTGCTGTATCCTCTGACAATGCTGTTCACTATTCACAGCTCCCCCATTACTTATCTACCTGGGAAAAAACTCCAACTGTCCATTTAATCCATGCCCCTCATAATTTTGTAAAATTCTGTAAGGTCAGAAACTTATTAAGCAGACCAACCTACATTCTCCTCATCATTTATATCATTTATATCAATGATGGCCTCACAATATTATTGGTAGACTATTAATCCAGAGAGTCAGGTAATGTTCTGGGGACCCAGGTTCAAATCCTGCCATGGCAGATGGTGGAATTTGAATTCAAAAAGAAATGGAATTAAGAGCCTGAAGACAATCACGAATCTGTTGTTGATTGTCAGGAGAAGCCCATCTGGTTCACTTTCCTTTAGAGAAGCAAAATGTCATCCTTTCTTGGTCTGGCCTACATGTGACTCCAGACCCTCAGCAATGTGGTTGACTCTTAACTGACCTCTGGGCAATTAGGGATGGGCAATAAATACTCGCCTAACCAATGTTGCCCACATCCTGTGAAGGAATAAGGGGTCCCACGACCATTGGTAACAGGTTTGGTGTCAAAACAACACTCACCGCTACTCTCTGTCTTCTATGACTAAGCCAGTTTTGTATCCATCTTACCAGCTCACCCTAGATCCCACATGACTTCACCTTCTGTATCAGCCTGCCATGAGGGACCCTGCAAAAAGCCTTGCTAAAGTCCACGTAGACAGCATCCACTGCACTGCCCTCATCAATTATCTCTGTCACTTCTGCAAAAACTCAAGGCTGTGAGGCACAAACTAGCCCATACAAAGCATGCAGCCTGTCATTACTAAGTCCATATTTTTCCAAATTTGAGTAAATCCTGTCCCTAAGAATCTTCTCCAATAATTTCCCTACCACTGACATAAGGCACACTGCCCTCTAATTTTCTGGATTATTCCTGTTGCCCGACTTAAACAAAGGAACATCATTGGCTATTTTCCAGTAATCTGGGACTGTTCCTGTGATAAAGAGGATACAAAGATTTCATACAAGGCTCCAGCAATTTCTTCCCTCGCCTCCCTCAGTATTCTGGTATCCATCAGTTTCTGGGTACTTGGCTACCTTTATACTTTTCAAAACACCCAACATCACCACCTTCTTAATAACAACATGCCCTTCGTTATCAACACACCTCTCCTGAGACTGACCATCCACCATGTCCTTCTCCTTTGTGAATACCGATGCAAAGTATTCATTTAGGGCCTCGCCCACTCCCTCCAGCTCCACATTAAATTCCTTCTGTTGTCCTTGAGTAGACTTACACCTTTCCTTGCTACCTTCTTGTTCCTTATGTATATTTAAAACATTTTGAGATTTTTCTTAATCCTGTTTGCCAGGGACATTTCATGGCCCTTTTTAGCCCTCCTAATTCCTTGTTTAAGTTCTCTCCTGCTTTCTCTATATTCTTCAAGGATGTTGTGTGTCTTTGATTTCCTAAACCTGATGGATGCCTCCTTTACTTCTTTCTTATCATCCATATATTACTTAATATATACATAAAAGTGGTACTCTCCTCCCATGTAGTATAAGTGTTTGTTTTCTCCTTGAATTTATATTTTTGCAATCTTAATTAGTATTCATGAAAAGCTTAGTTTTTCAAAGACAAGTGACAAGACAGCAAATTGGACAAACTATATAAAATGATTTAAAGATTAATAATGAGGAAAATATCAGAGTATGATAGAAAGCTAGCCAGAAATGTGAAAATATGGTTACAAACATAGAAACTAGGAGCAGAAATTGGCCATTTGGCCCTTCGAGCATGTTCCACCATTCAACGTTATCATGTCTAATCCTCTATTTCAATCCCATATTCCTGCTTTCCCCATACCCCTTTCTGCCTTTAAAATCTAAAACTTTATCTCATTTTCTGAGAGTGAAAGTTTTTATAAATAATTAAAAAAGAAGAGTTAACAAAGTGAGTTTTAATCCTATAGAAATATAGGAGATAGAAAGCAATAAACTGCAGGTCAGTTAACTTAACATCAGTCATTGAAACATAGGAATGTGGGAGGCCATTCAGCCTGTTGAGCCTGCCCTACCATTCAACACAATCATGGCTTATCAGATATTTCAATGCCTTTTCCTTACCCTATCACCATAAACCTGTATACCATTGGTAGACAGAAATCTATCAGTCTCTACCTAAAACGCACTCAGATATTGAGCTTCGTAGCCCTTTGTTGTAAAGAATTCCAAAAGTCCACAATACTCTAAGCAAAAATAAAATTCTCCACATCTCAGACTTAGGTGGAATCCCCCCTTATTTTTGAATTGTGCCTGTGGGTTTTGGATTCCCCAACCAGGGGAAACATTTCATCTGCATCTACCCTGTCTATCCCTTTTCAGTATTTTGTAAACTTCAATGAGATCACTGTTCATTCTTTGAAACTCCGCAGAATACAGGCTCAGTTTGCCAAATTTTTCTTTGTGCCGTCCTGGGAACAAGACTGGGGAACCTTTGTTACACTCTCCCCATGGCAATAATATCTTTGCTGAGATAATGAGACCAAAACTGCACACAGTACTCCAGGTGCGGATTGACCAAACTGAGATACCCTGCTCTCAGATGGTCAAATGGCTTTACTCCCATGCTGCTTTGTGGTTTGCGGCATGACTATGGAGAAAGATAAGTGCCACTTATCAAGAAGGATTTGTTGGATTTGACTATCAACATGTCTCCTGTCCCACCAGAAGAACAAATACTTTTGACCATTGCTACACAACCATCAAAGAGGCCTACCACGACATTCCCTGGCCACATTTTGGAAAATCAGATTATAAGGTTGTACTCCTCCCAGCTTACAAGCAGAGACTGAAGCATGAAGATCTGGTACAGAAAGTCGTACAGTGCTGGTGTGAGGTAATAGATGAGCTCCGACATGAGTGCTTGGAGTTGGTGGACGAGTTCATATTCAAGAACTCAGCAACCAACCTACGTGAATATGCCACTACTGTCACAAATTTCATCAGTAAGTGTGTAGAAGACTGTGTGTCAAAGAAGTGAATCTAAGTGTTCTCCAACCAGAGACCATGGATGAACCAGGGGATCCAGTCCCCACTGAAGTCCAGGTCTGAGGCATCCAAGTTGGGTGACCCTGACCTATGCAAGAAATCTAGGTACAGCCTTCGCATAAGGGATGCCAAGAGACAATACCAGACTAAGCTAGTGTCTTAGACTAACTACGCTGACACACAGTATAATCGGCTACAAAGTGAAGTTACACAGAATCACTGGCAACAATGCATCCCTCCCCGATGAGCTCAATGTATTCTATGCTTTTTTGAACAGAGGGTTGGTGAAATGATGTCACCTTCCTCCACAGCCTTGGGTGCACCTGTACCCACAGTCATAGAGTTATAGAGTCTTACAGTAATACAGTATGGAAACAGGCCCTTCAGCCCAAACCGGCCCTAGCTGATCGTGGTGTCCAGTCAGCTAGTTCCAATTGCCCGCATTTGGTCCATATCCTTCTAAACTCTTCTCATCCATGTATCTATCCAAATGGTTTTTAAATGTTGCTATTGCACCTGCTTCAACCACATTTTCTGGCAGCCCATTCCATATATGCACCACCCTCTGCATGAAGAAGTTGCCCCTCGGGCCCTTCTTAAATCTATCCCCTCTCCCCAGTCAATATCAGATCAATCTTCTTCAGAATGAACCGATGGAAAGCAACTGGCCTCGATGCAGTGTCTGGCCATGCACTCAGATCCTGCACAGACCAGCCAGTAGGAGTATTCGCAGACAGCTTTAACCTCTTCTTACTCTGATCTAAGGTTCCCACCTGCTTCAAGAAGACCACTACCATCCTGGTGCAAAAGAACAATCATACAGTGTGCCAGACTACCACCTGGTGGTTCTGAGATCCATCATTATGAAGTCCTTCGAGAGGTTAGTCTTGGCACACATCAACTCCAGACTCCCAGATTGCCTTGATCCACTACAATTCACCTACCGTTGTAACAAGCCCATGGAAGACGCCATTTCCCTGGCCTTAACCTCATCCCTGGAACAGATGGATAACAAAGATGTCTACATCATGCTCCTATTTATTGACTTTAGGCTCTGTCTTCAACACCACATTTCCAATTAAACACATCTCCAAACTCCGAGACCTAGGACTCTGCTCCCCACTCTGCAACTGGATCCCCGACATTCTGACCCACAGACTGCAATCAGTAAGGATAGGCAACAACACCTCCTCCATGATAATCCTCAACACCAGTGCCCCGCAAGGCTGCATACTCAGCCTTTTACTATACTCCTTATACGTTCACAACTGTTGGGCCAAATTCCACTCTATTTCCATTTACAAGTTTGCTAATGATACCACTGTAGTGCTCAGATCTTCAACAACGATGAGACAGAATACAGGAAAGAGATATGCAGCTTAGTGGCATGGTTTAAAGACCTCAATGTCAACAAAATGATGGAGCTGGTTATCAAGTTCAGGAAGCAGATTGGAGGGCACGCCCCTGTCAGTATCAATGGTGCTGAGGTGGAGATGGTCGAGAGCTTCAAGTCCTGATCCATCTACATCGACATTACAGAAAGCACACTAACATCTCTCCTTCCTCAGAAGGCTAATGAAATTCAATAATTCCGCAATGACTCTTACCAATGTTTTTTAGATGTACCATAGAAAGAATCCTATCCAGATGCATCAAAGCTTGGTGTGGCAACTGCTTTGCCTAAGACCGTAAGAAATTAGAGCGAGTTGTGAACACAGCCCAGTCCATCACACAAACCAGCCTTCCTTCCATTGATTCCATCTATACTTCCCGCTGCCTTGGGAAAGTAGACAACATAATCAAAGATAAAAACTGAAGGAACTTTGGATGCTGTAAATCAGGAACAAAAACAAAGTTTCTGGAAAAGCTCAGCAGATCTGGCAGCATCTGTGAAGGAAAAAACAGAGTTAATCTTTCGCGTCCGGTGACCGTTCCTCATGCCACTAATCAAAGATCCCTCCCACTCTGGTTATACTCTCTACCACCTCTTCCATAGGGAAGATACAGAAGTTTGAAAACACGAACCACAGATTCAAAAACAGCTTCTACCCCACTGTTATCAGACTTCTGAATGATATTAAGGTTGATCTTTGTCTGCACCTTCTCTGCAACACTATATTCTGTGTTCTGTTCTATTACCCTGATGTACTTATGTATGATATCATTTGCCTGGTTAGCACATAAAACAATATGTTTCATTGTATCTCAATACATAATGGAATCAAATCAAATCAAATCAAGGACCACACTGAAACTGTCATTTCCAACCTCTATCTATCATGCTATCTGCAGATACCATGACCTTACTACAAGAAGCATACCTATGTGAAGAAGGGTGACGTCTGTGGCATTTTTGTGTACCTGATGTGTTATGTTATACTCATCTACATTTGAGGATTCAGCCACATTAAACAGGATGACTGGAGAAAGTACCACTCAAGGGCTCGTTACCAATTTTTAGTTCCACCCAAACAGATTCCACACGTTGTTCTTCTGTTCAGAGATCCTTCCTTAATGATGTAAAGACCCTTATGATCATTACAACTCCACCTTCTTTTCTTTCTTGTCTTTCCTTCCTATATGTTGAATACTGTATTTAGTTCCCAGGCTTGGTTGCTCTGCAGCCCTGTTTCTGTAATGACAATTAGATCATACCCATTTACTTCTATGTATGCCCTTAAGTTATTTACCTAGTTGCAAATGCCGCGTGCATTCAGGGAGAATGCTCTTAACTTTACCTTTAGGACATAATTCCGCATCCTATGGTTGGCTGACACACAGCTTTGTTTATCTCATATTCTAATCCCACTTGCCAATTTTCTACTTCTAGCTTCTTCCTCGCTGTCAACCACCTGGCCAATCTTGGGTCTCCAAGGAGATGTAACTTGGCATTAGAAACAGATATTAAAAGGTTCACAAGGCTGATTCCTGAGTTGAAAGGACAGTTTTCTGAAGGTCATTTGGTTCTCTCCTCATTGGAGTTTAAAAGAATTGAAAGTGATCTTATTGAAACATCAAATTGTGAGCAGTCTTGTCAGGCTGGATGTTTGTTTCATGCATGAATCTAGAATGAGGGACACAGTTTCAAAAAAATGGAGATGAGGAGGGATTTCTTCTCTGAGTGTCATTAGTTTTTGGAATTATCTTCCACAGAGGACAGTGGAGATTTGTTTATTGAATATGTCCAAGGCTGTGTTAAACAGATTTTTCAAAGAGCAGAGAGACAATGCTTGTAGTCCTCAGACAAGAAGATGAAGTTACGAGTCACAGTCAGTTCAGCCAAAACTTTACTGGATGGTGGAGCAACCTCAATGCTTGTTTGAATTTTGCTGACATATAACATATGAAGGGAAGGTGCCATATGAAATAGCTGTAGGGTGACCAAGCCTGGGAACTAAATACAGCATTCAACATGTAAGAAGGAAAGACAAGAAAGAAAAGAAGGTGGAGTTGCAATGGTCATAAGGGTTATTACATCATGAAGGAAGGATCTCTGAACAGAAGAACAATGTATGGAATCTGTTTGGGTGGAGCTAAAAAAAATAGCAACAATCAGCAGACATTAGTTGAAGTTATTTATAGGCCACTGAACAGTTGTGGTATTAATGGAGAACACAGTTATCATGGGTGACTTCAACCTGCACATAAATGGGCAATTCAATTTAGCACTAAAGGAGTTATTACAAGAATATTTGATGACACAAGTGTTGAAGTCTTGCTTTAATTGTATAGTTTTGTCAGCTTCTCTCACTACTTTGAGCTGTGACGTATTTGCAGAGCCCTTGTGTGGTACTTTCTCCAGTCATCCTGTTTAATGTGGCTGAGTCCTCAAATGTAGATGAGCGCAACATAACCGATCAGGGACATTAAAAAGCCATCAAGGCTGCTGTTCTTCACATAGGCATACTTTTGTATAAGATCATAGTCAAAGGAGCAGCGCTCCAAAAGCTTGTGATTTCAAATAAACCTGTTGAATTCCGGCACAGTCTATAACCTCATGGCCCAGCATATCCCCCATTCAACCATTACCATCAGCCAGGGGATCAACCCTGGTTCAATGGAGAGTGCAGGAGGCCATGCCAGGAGCAGCACCAGGCATACCTGAAGATGAGGTATCAACCTGGTGAAGCCACCAAACAGGACTACTTGCATGCCAAACAAGAAAGCAGCAAGTGATAGACAGAGCTAAATGATCCCACAACCAACGGATCAGGTCTAAGCTCTGAAGTCCTGCCATATCCAGTCATGATTAGTGGTGGACAATTAAACAACTCACTGGAGGAGGAGGCTCCACAAATATCCCCACCCTCAATGATGGAAGAGTGCAGCACATCGGTGCAAAAGATAAGGCTGAAGCATTTGCAGCAATCAGGTATCTACCTGACAATGTGAAAAATTGGCCAAGTATGTCCAGTACACAAAAAGCAGGACAAATCCAACCCGGCCAATTATCGCCCCATCAGTCCACTCTCAATCATCAGTAAAGTGATGGAAGGTGTCATCAACAGTGCTATCAAGCAGCATCTGCTCAGAAATAACCAGCTCAGCAACACCCAGTTTGGGTTCTGCCAGTGCTTGGCCTCATTACAACCTTGGTTAAAACATGGACAAAAGAGCTGAATTCCAGAGGTGAGATGAGAGTGACAGCAATTGATATCAAGACTGCATTTGACCAAGTGTGGTAACAAGGAGTGCTAGCAAAACTGGAATCAATGGGTATCGGGGGCAAAGTCACCAGTGGTTGGAGCCATACCTGATACATTTGAAGATGGTCATGGTTGTTGGAGTTCAATCATCTCAGCTCCAGGACATCTCTGCAGGAATTCCTTAAGGTAGAGTCCTCGGCCCAACCATTTTCAGCTGCTTCATCAATTACCTCCCTCCTTCATAAGGTCAGAAGTAGGGATGTCCACTGATGATTGCACAATGTTCAGCACCATTCATAACTCTTCAGATACTGAAGCAGTCCATTTACAAATGCAACAAGATCTAGACAATATCCAGGCTTGGGCTGATGAGTGGCAAGTGACATTTGCGCCACACAAATGCCAGGCTACGACCATCACCAATAAGAGACAATCTAACCACCGTCCCTTGACACTCAATGGTGTTACCATCACTAAATCCCCAACTATCAACATCCTGGGTGTTATCATTGACCAAAAACTCAGCTGGACTCACCACACAAACACAGTGGCTACAAGAGCAAGCCAGAAGCTAGGAATACTGCAGCAAGTAATTCACCTGCCAAGTCTTCAAAGCCAGTCCACCATCGACAAGGCACAAGTCCCCACTTGCTTAGATGAGTACAATACTCAAGAAGCTTGACACCATCCAGGACAAAGCAGCCTACTTGATTGACACCTCATCCACAAGTGTCCACCACCGACACTCAGTTGCAGCAATATGTACTATCTACAAGATACACTGCAGAAATTCACCAAAGATCCTCTGATAGCACCTTCCACACCCACAACCACTTCCATGTAGAAGGACAAGGGCATCAGTCATATGGGAACACTACCACTTCCAAGTTCCCCTCCAAGCCACTCACCATCCTGTCTTAGAAATATATCGACATTCCTTCACTGTCACTGGGTCAAAATCCTGGAATTCCCTCCCTAATAGCATTGCAGGTCAATCTACAGCAGGAGGACTGCAGCGGTTCAAGTAGGCAGTTCATCACCACCTTCTCCAAGGCAACTAGGGATGCGCAAGAAATGCTGGCCAGCTAGCAATGCCTACATCCCACAAATGAACAGAAAACAAAATGAGCTGAGAGACCAAAGAATTGCGGTTGCCCTGTAAATTTGTCACTCTCAGGTTGGCTGAGGATTTCTGTAAAGGGCATGTGCTATACTGCAGGCATCCTGCAGATGGTACTAATTACAACTGATCTTCTGAGACTGGGACTGGTTGATAATATACGAACTTTGTTGGTTGTATAATGTCAGCTCATTTTGGTTATTCTACTAATACCGGACAGGTATGATGCAGTCTTTGGTGCAGTCAACATTCCTGTAAACCTTTCTTGCATTCTTCTTAAAGTGTAATGAATGGAACTGAACACAGTTCGTCCACGGAGGACTAATCAATGTTTTTTAAATGTTTATTGTAACTTCCTTGTTTTAGTACTCTGTGGATCGAATTTAATGAGTGCACCTGGGGTCCTAACCACTAGTCAGAGACGGAAGGAAATTCGTGTTACTTCATTCTGGGATGCCCAATAAAATTACCAGGTAATCAGGACTAATCAGGATCGCATTGGAACTCTCGCTTGATTAAGGCAGCAGTAGAATGGCAATCCCACTCCGAGATAATGGCGCTGTGCTATATCAGCAGTGCCACTGGAAACTGATATTATTCTTGAGCCAACAGGCAGGACCAGTGATGGATCCCCAGGCAGAGGTGAGTGTGTTGTGATTGAGGCTGTGGGGAGGAACTTACTGGTCAGGGTGGGAGGTGTGATCAAATGTGGTGACAGAGGGGTTGGTTACAGTGGGGCATACCATCCTAGGTTGCTTGATGGCTGTCCACCACTGGGTGAATGCCAGCAGTTTTGGAGTGATATCCTTGAGAGGCCCTAAGTGATTAGTTAAAGACCTTGATTGGCCTCAGGAATGAAAGGACACCTCTACCTTCCCACATGGGATTAGTTCAGAGGTGGAGCCAGTAGATTCAGGAAGACAACGAGCTTCTATGTCACACCTTCCTGCCTAATCTGTTACCTCTCTGACCTTTGAACTTTCATCTGGAAGGGGTGTGGGCATTACATCCTACCCTAAGTCACCATTAATAAAACCAATAATCTTGTTTTTAGCAGTTTTCTCAACTTGAGCCACCACCTTCAAAAACTTATGTTCATAGACCAAGAGATCTCTGTTCCTGCATCCTCAGAGAGGCATTAACTCATAGTTTACTTCTGAAATGAAAGGGAATCGAGGCCAGAAATGGGTCATTAGCATTTTCATTAAAATACAGAGTTTTGAAGAAGAGTCATATCAAGCTCGAAACAGAGTACGAGAAACAGAGGGACTGAAACAGATGGGCTGAACCAGATGTGCAAGAAATGGAATGCGTGAAACAGAGTGCAAGAAATGGAATGCATGAAACAGAGTGCGAGAAATAGAGTGCATGAAATAGAGTGTCTGAAACAGAGGGGCTGAAACATAGTGCCAGAAACATAGGTGCTGAAACAGAGGGGCTGAAACAGAGTGGCTGAAACGGAGAGGCTGAAACAGAGGGGCTGAAAAAGAGGGGGCTGAAACAGAGTGCCAGAAAAAGAGGTGCTGAAAAAGAGTGCCAGAAACAAAGTGCAAGAAACAGAGGGTCCGAAACAGAGGGGCTGAAACAGATGGGTTGAAACAGAGTGCAAAAAACAGAGTGCGAGAAACAGAGTGTGAGAAACAGAGGGGGTTAAACAGAGAGGCTGCAACAGTGTCCAAGAAACAGAGTGCGAGAAAGAGAGGGGCTGAAACAGAATGCGAGAAACAGTGTGTGAGAAACAGAGGGGAAGAAACAGAGGGCAAGAAACAAAGAGCAAGAAACTGAATGTGAGAAACAAAGTGCGAGAAACAGTGTGTGAGAAACAGAGTGTGAGAAAGAGAGGGGCTTAAGCAGAGGGGCTGAAACAGAGTGCGAGAAACAGAGAGGCTGCAACAATGTCCGAGAAACAGAGTGCGAGAAACAGAGGGGCTGAAACAGAGGGGCTGAAACAGAGGGTCTGAAACAGAGGAGCTGAAACAGAATGCGAGAAACGGAGTGCAAGAAACAGAGTGCGAGAGACAGAGGAGCTGAAACAGAGTGCAAGAAAAAGAATGCGAGAAACAGAGGGGCTGAAACAGAGTGGCTGAAACCAAGGGGCTGAACCAGAGTGTGAGAAACAGAGGGGCTGAAACAGAATGCGACAAATAGAGGTGCTTAAACAGAGTGTGAGAAACAGAGGGGCTGAAACAGTGCGAGAAACAGAGAGGCTGCAACAGTGTCCGAGAAACAGAGTGCGAGAAACAGAGGGGATGAAACAGAATGCACGAAACAGAGGACGAGAAACAAAGTGCGAGAAACACACTGTGAGAAAGAAAGTGCGAGAAACAGGGGCTTAAACAGAAGGGCTTAAACAGAGGGGCTGAAACAGAGTGCGAGAATCAGAGTGCGAGAAACAGAGGGGCTGAAACAGAGTTGCTGAAAGAATGTGGCTGAAACAGAGGAGCTGAAACAGAATGCGAGAAACAGTGCGAGAAACAGAGGGGATGAAACAGAGTGCAAGAAACAGAGGGCGAGAAACAAAGTGCAAGAAACAGACTGCAAGAAACAAAGTGCGAGAAACAGAGGGGCTTAAACAGATTGCAAAAAAGAGTGTATGAGAAATAGAGAGCGAGAAACAGAGGAGCTGAAACAGAGTGCGCGAAAAAGAGAGCACGAAACATACTGAAACTGAGTGGCTGAAACAGAGGGGTTGAAACAGAGTGCCAGAAACAGAGGGGTTGAAACAGAGTGTGAGAAACAGAGGGCGAGAAAGAAAGTGCAAGAAACAGAGGCGCTGAAATAGAGTGCAAGAAATAGGGTCTGAAACAGAGAATGAGAAACAGAGACGGTGAAACAGAGTGCCAGAAGCAGAGGGGCTGAAACAGAGCGCGAGAATCAGAGTGCAAGAAACAGAGGAGCTGAAACAGAGGGGCTGAAACAGACTTGCTGAAACAGAGTGGCTGAAACAGAATGCGAGAAACAGAGGGCGAGAAACAAAGTGTGAGAAACAGAGGGCGAGAAACAAAGTGCGAGAAACAGAGGGGATGAAACAGAGTGCAAGAAACAAAGTGCGAGAAACAGAGGGCGAGAAACAGAGGGGCTTAAACAGAGTGCGAGAAACAGAGAGGCTGCAACAGTGTCCGAGAAACAGAGTGC